>JAVQJG010164818.1:0-13361 GCA_036024015.1 Craterocephalus amniculus
CCACCCTTTGGCCATTCTCACACCCCCCCCCCCCCAAAAAAAACAAAAAAGTAACAAAAAAAAACAACGCCATACACTGAGCCAAAAGAAAGGAAGAGGCTGGATGAGCAGGTTTACATTGGTTAGGCTGTATGTGCAGGCTTGAACAGGCTTTTTGGGAAGATAGCTGTACTAAATCCCCCTCCATATTGAACTTTAAAGTGTCGTGGTGCAAATGAGTTCACAGTGCATGCATGCATCAGGTTTATCAAATGACTTTGGTATCATGTGAACCCAAATGTGTACATTTACAAACATTAGAGCACACATGTCCAGGCAGAGCAAAATGTGGAGCTTGAAGAGCACTCAACAGAATAACCTTCTGATATATTTAGATTATTTACAGTAGCACTGAATTTAGTTAAATATGCACTATAAAAGCCACTGATCTTATACATGTACACCTAGTGCACAGATGTAATAAGACTTTATCACAAGATGCATGTTATTCCTTTAATAGTCTGCAAAATGAAAGAGAAGATCTATTCAAAAGTAAGGAATGGATTGGATCAAACAGCTCCACTTAGAAAATAATTTCCATTGATCATATTTAAATGAAGCCTATAAAATACATGTTTATGAGGCAGTAAAGAATTCTTGGGTTACTGGTCATTTGTAGTTGTTTTGCTAAATTTCTAACAGATATAAGCAGTCTCATTATAGGTGCTCAAATAAAGAACCAGAGGCACCTTTAACCATCTATTGTGTCCTGTTTTACGCAACATCCTAAGCAGTTGTTTGTTTATTCGCACTTTTAATATCTTATTAAACAGTTTTTCTGTAGGCGATGTTGTGGCAGGCTCACCAGAGACATTTTTCAAATTCATTGTGTTTGTAAAGATTCTGAATTAATTAGCAAAATCAAGCTAAACATTAGGCATAATTAGTCATTCAGGAGAATTCACGGGTGCTGTTCACCATTCATCTTTCACCATTCATGCTTGGTTTTGGCAGCACTCACACATGCAAACACACATATGCAAGAAAAAGCCTGGATCTGTATGTTTTCTTCTGTTTTTCCTCCTTACAGATGTTTTGTTGAGAGCACGAAGGCTTATGCAGGCTACAGGGGTTCAGGTGCACCCACCAATCAGATTTGGAGTGTTTTTATTGTAGAATTGTGTAACAGCAACATGGAAGACCTCCCCTCCAAATGTCATCACTGTTCAATGAGCAGCACAGGTGGTTTATTGTTCCCAGTTTTGTCAGTAAGGCACGGGTGGGACTGCAGGGCAGTCTAATATCCTGCAGATGAAAATGATTTAATTCTTTATACTTCAAGTATTTGATTGAATTAACATACAGCACAATTTGACATAAGTTCACATCATTTCAAATTGTCCTCTAGGTCACATTAGATTTATTTATTATTGCACTCTGCAGATGAACAATTTTTTTGATTTATTATTTTAATAATATTTGAAAATGTCAAGCATGCCATATTGCAAATAAGTGGATGAGGCATGATGGTGTAATTCAAACTTATTCAGGATTTTCATTTTTCTGATGGGAAATTCATGAAAACACTAGGCGCTTTCTGTGAACATGGAAGCACAGTGGACTTTTCCTTTTAGAAGCAAAATTTCTTTTATTAGGGCATTTAGAAAGAAAACACTTACATGCAGCTGGTGCTTTGGGCAGATGGATGCAAAGATGTGTGTGTTGTACACATAAAGGAATTAAAATGATCCAATTAAGGAAATGAAAGCAAACTTTTCCTTTTTATGTTCAGAATCATTTTAATTTATATGACAGTAATGAAATCAAACAACAAAGCGCAGTATTCTCTTGCAGTTTATTTATTTTCAGTGATCATGTCATCAACATAATGCTATTTTTTTAAACTATTTCACTCAAATGACTACAACAAGTTGTATGTAAGAGTTTGACTGACCAAACTGGTCCAGGACTGTTGTTCTTGAAGGGGCAGGTCATTTACATCTCTTCCTGTGACCTGTATGCTGGGAACATGCACGACTGCATGTGTTGTTTGCTGAGTGTGTACGGTTTCTCTGCACTTTTGCCGCAGGGACTAACTTGCACACTAGTTCACATGAATACTTTACAAAGAACAGGAATATTTCAGCGTTGATGTGAAAATGCATTGAGAGGCAGGTTTCTGATGTGGCTCCTTGGAAGAGCTCCTCTGACTTTGCAGAGGTATTTAATGTGAGCGCTCCCGACACCCTTGCTGCTGAAACGAGTGATGTCACTTCCAAGTGTCTCTTGGCATTGTTCCCAGCAGTGTTGCAGAATTTCAAAATATTTTGGGAGAATATTTCCTCTCTTTCTTTTTTTTTTTGCACAGACTCAACGAATTTGGCTGCAGACGGACACCAACAGGCGCAAACGCAGACTTGTACTCTCTTGCCCACTGAACCGTGTTGCTCGGAGCCAGGAGAGATTCTGTCAGTTTGCATTTGCCTCTGTCCATCTTTACCTACTACAAGCCGGTCGTTTGTAATGCATGTCAGGTGGTCAATATATAGTTTACACTTGCACTGTGTGCTGGGAATGTGGGAACGTGACATTGGAGCATGCTTCTCTCTGCGTACACGCTGATACAGAGAGACTCGGACTTGTAAACGCATCTGACGCGGTTTAATTCAGCCAGTTCATTTACAAGGACTTTGAAATAGTCATTTTATCTTCTTCTGGCTCCAGCGAGAAGTTAGAGGCGGTCTTTTGCTTGGCTGCGAGGCTGGGATTCAGATGTTGGATGGTGTCAGAGCAGGAGACACAGTGGAGCTGTCTTTACTGCTGGCATTTATGGCTGCTGGTTCATCTTTCAGCCATATTGTTCTGATCAGTCCTCTCTGGCTGAGGTGTGGCTTTGTGGAAGCGGCAGGGGGGGTGGGGGTTGCAGGCCATCCACGGCTCAGCTCTACTCTAAACACCCCATGTCATCAAAGGTCATGTTTGTGTCATCTCGCTCACTCAGCCTGCCCTTCCTTTACATCTGCCCTTTCTCCTTTTCCATAAGCTGCTCCTCTCTGTCTCTTCCCCTCCATTTTTCAGTCTCCTTTCTTTCCAGCAGGAAGACCCTTGTGTCTGGGAAGCAGTGGTCTTCCTGCCACTTCTGTTTTAGCCACCCTCCCCTGCCTCTGGCCCATTGTTGCAGACCCTAGCTTTGTGTGTGTTTTACAGCTGCTGTTAAAGATAAAAAACAGTCCCTTCCACCCCCTTTATTGTTTACTGGTAGGATGTCCCTGTCATTCGCTCGGTTTTTATGTCCTAGTTGGATATCTGAGCAGCAGCCCCCCCTCTCTTCAAAGGTTAGCCATACTGTCTCCCTTCTCCCACCCCCCCCGGGAGAATAAATAACTTTTTACTGAGACTTTTATTGAATGTCTCATTGCTGAAATATCCCATGGGTGTGTGGTTGTTGGGAAGGCTCTTCAAAGACAAACACAGGTGTTTGGTGGAGTTAGCGAAGGGCTGGTTACAACCAGGGTCTTTAAAAGAATAAAGCTCACAGAGAGGGTGAGGGTTGTTCATGGGAAGGGAGGCTTCATCTTCAAGGCCTTGTAGCTCGAGTGTTGTGAACACCGATTGTACCATGCCCTTGCTTGCCTTTACCCACCCCACATTCTTGATGACCCCTGACAAGAGCAGTGTTTACAGTGTTTCAAGCTCAGTGATTCAGAGGCACAGCGCCCAAACCCTCTAAAACCAGCGCTTGTCTTTTCTTTTGAAAAAAAAAAGAAAAAAAGTGAAGATACGGAACAAGAAGCTCTGAAGTGTGTCCGATGATAAATCTTGAACGTGACAATAAAAGGCCACTTGTACACAGGAGCCCCTCTTCTGGAAGTGCAGAGACAGAGCATGGGTTGAAGGCCAAGTTCCATTTGGCCCTGGCTTTGTGTGCTCCCTCTTCTTCTTCGCAACTGCAAAGCAGCGAGAACTGCGGCCGCGTTGTTGGGCTCGTTTGTGGATTGTTGTGAGATGACACTGTTCCCACTGCCCGTCACTGGAATCCCGCTCAATAGTGGAGGTGTTTCTTGGCATCCTGCACGTGGCTGAAATAGCACCTTGCCCAGTGCTCCTGCCATCTGTCCCCTTCCCCCTGACACTCCCCCCTGGAAACCAAAATGGATGGCAAGGGCAATCGGCTACCTTTGAAAGGGTAAGACCTTTCCAAATATGCAAATAGATTTACTTATTAGAGTAATATGTTCCGAGTATAATCATGCATCCATATCATTCAAACTCAGACAAGACATAGGCTTTTCTAGGCTTTTTTGTTTTAGGTCCTGGATCACCAAACCAGGCATTCAGCCAGTAGTTATAAGCAAATAAGTGAAAGCATCAGGAAGTTGCTCCATTCAGTTAACTGAAAAGTGAGATTCCAAGTCCGATAGATGATCTAATCACTTAGTGTTCAGTGAATTTCTTTACTCATTAGCAAAACTGTCTGGCCGACTGGAAACAAATAAAAAAAAAAAAAAAAAAAAAGGAGGGATCTGGTTTTCTGTGAGGAATTTGGCTGGTGAGAGGCCATGTTGTCTCAGACACAAGCTCTTCAAACACACTGCCACCCACATTACACCATGTGGCACGGTGCCACAGAGCCCTCGCCTGGAGCACGGGGCGTGTACACGGACCATACACAAAGGAGACCGACGGGTGAGAGTGACGGGCAGGGTAATACCTTCCTGTATTGGATTTCAGGGCATTAGATTTCAAAACCTCTCATCTATTTTTAAACTCAACACGAGGAAGTGAGAGGTTGAATTAAGAAATCCAACTAAGGCTAAGGCTAAAAGTTAAAACAGCGTTTGTGAGATTTAACATTTGCCCAAAACTCGAGAACTGCCGCTTGGCTGTGTGATTTGGATTTCCCTCCAGTCTGCTCTTTTTCTTTTTCTTCCTTATTCCTACTCCCCCACCCCACCACCCCCAATCCCCCCTCCCTCTCAGTATCAGGCAGCTTCCCATCAGGCAGCCCCAGGCCCACCTCCACGCATGGCCGTATTGCATGTGACAGCTGTTAGACATTATTAACAGCTCAAGCAGAAAATCCAGATTACTTGTTTTTTTTCTTTTTCAATTCCAATTTTATTATTGTAATCATTCAGTGAAAAGAAAAGGGGAGAAAAAAGGGCAGTTGCCCCATTGTTGTCAGACGATGCGCGGTCGGTGACAATACTGTATGTGCATTAGTGTGTATGAATGTGTGTGTGTGTCATTATGTTTGGGTTAGTGGGTGGCTGTTGGGTGGACGCGTTATCCAGACCCCCCCCCCCCCCGCCCGATAGAGCTGAGATACCCTGTGGTTGACTGTGAGGCGTAGACAGGTGCATGGTTAGCCCTCTAACATCCGAGTCCCTCCCTCCTGGATCAGATGTCCTCTTTTCTTTCCTTTTCTTTTTTTTCTGTAGTCGTCTGAGTTTTGCTGCTCTTATAAAAAAAAAACCCCAGCGTGTTCTCTTTTCATCCCCACGTGGAGAATTTACGGAATTTCAATGTTTCAGCAGCTTATAATGCAGCTTTACAAGGTAAAACTTTTTCCGGTAGCACCAACATATTAAAATATAACATTGATCTTGACAGAGAAATAATTCTGTTCAGAGATGTTTCTCTTGTTATGTTTCTCTGTACTCTGAGGCTAGCTTTCTCCTGGTAGACAGTATGCGGTGGATGGGTCACACAATGGCTCACAATTTAGTGACTGTCACAGAAACAGTGGGCTGTTGCGACACAGAGTGCCAAACAATGAGGTGTACTGCTAAATATATGCATAGATTTGCCATTAAATTCACATGCAGAATGCCTCTCAAGGATGTCAGCGTTTTTGTGAGAAAAACAAAGATTAGCATCAGGAATTCCATTTTAATAAGTCTCTGGGGACCATCCAACCAGATGCCTAGTCCTCAATCCAAATTGGACTTGTTGCTCCTGTTCTCTCGCATGGATTTCTTGAGGTTCTTCTGACATTTATGAGCAGCACATGAACCTTATCTCCATCATATAAAAATAAAAAAAATCACCAGTTTTCTTCATTTTTTAATGCCTGCTTGTTCATGTCTATCTCTGTTCCCCATTCTCTTTTACATGCAGTCCCATGTGTGATTAGTACATCCCTTTGTGCCCACTTTGTTCAGTATATTTACTGTTTTTCCCTTTCTTTTTTCCCCCGTCACCCCGTCCGCCCGGTATGACCACTAGGCTACACTGCATCCTCTCGTTGATACAGCGCGAGTCCCGAGGATGTGGGGCAAATGACTGGCGCTGCTGCAACAGATGTGTGTTTGTCTGCTGTTGCTGCATGTATATTAGCTCATATTAGCTCCCTCTCCTTGCTATGCACAGCCAGTGACCTAGCCTCCGGTGGATGTGGGGGGATGGGGCCGATTTGTGTCTCCGGAAGAAAGAGCGGAAAAAAGGCAGACAGACAGAGTCCGTGGAAAACGGCACCAAGACTAGATGCACACTGTCACATGCTGTCATACACCTACTGGTGCATTGCAAGCAGACACATGAAAAGCCCCCCACCCCAGACACACGCACACACACAAACACACACACACACACACACAACACAAACATGTCACACAGACTCGCACATCTTGCCTCCCAGGAGGCTTTGGGGCCAGTGGGACAGAGCGAGCTTGAGTCTGGTTCATCTGTTTACATCTAATTATAGAAACAAGACTATTTCTGCAGCCACAGCTCCAGCTTTTTTTATATCCTTGACAGAGAACGAGAAAAAGAAGAGAGAGGAAGAGGGAGAGAGAGAAAAAAAAAGCTTTGACAGCCTTTTTTCACAATGGTGTGCGGTTATCTCATTCCCTCGGCGCTGCTACAGTCTGCAGTCTCTCAGTACAGTACAAGAGGACACGGAAAGGGAGGGGGAAAGTGTCTTGTGTTGTAAACCCTCTCATCTTCATGTAACGTGAATGTGCAAATTTACAAGATGCGAGCAGGAGCAAAATAAGGGAACGTCACCATTTGCAAGCCACTTCCCCTCGCCATTGTAGCCCCAAAACAGATAGAATTACTGTAACTCTTCACCTCTGCCCTGTGGGTTTATGCTTTAACCCAATAGATAGTGCTGTCCATCGCAATCACTACACTCAAAACAAAAGGAGGAAAGGCAGATTTTTCGGGATTAGTGTTGTATAATATGTATCTTGCTTTAAAAAGACAGACACCGCGGTAGTTAATCCTCAGGCTTGGTGGCTGATATCCAGCTGAGAAGCTGAGTGGCTGTCGTTTGCCAGGGGTGCCGGAAGGGGGGAAGCTGTCAGGGAGACGCTGAACTGGATGCCAGGTGAGGGCCTGATCGGAATAGGGTTGGGTCTGTGGGTTTTCGGCCAGACAGGTTGCAGCCTCTTGCAGGTGCTTTCATAAAGAGTCCCCAAGGCCAAACACACAGCCTGCTGCATGCAACCTGAGCCAGGTGCTGCACATCCCCCACCCTAATACATAAACCAGCACACAATGGAAACGTCTGCCCGTATACACCCCTCTGCCACCACCTACTCCGCGTGCTTTATTCGGAGACATGGCAGGTAAATTAATTGGCTGCTAGTATGCAACATAAATGCTGAGATAAAGGTGCTCTGTCTGGCCCAGGCGTAGCGTAACGGCCGCGATGATAGCTCCATTGTGCTGATGTTGGTGGTGGTGGTGGGGTTTGTAAGCTGTACAGCCAGCTAGGCCTTTTCTGGAGGGTTGGATAGCCTCTGATTAATAGTGGGGAATGCTTTGAAGTGACACCAAAATGCCCCCCCTCTCGCAGGCTAATAGCAATACCATCAGTATAGGGAGCCTTTCCTCTTCCTCAGTCATTAGCTAACGTTCCCCTCAGCTCTATCTCTGCCCCCTTACATCCCTGCCTTTTCTACAGAGAGCTTTTTTAGGAGCTTCAATTTTTGTAAGAATTTCACAATTTCAAATATATTTCTGTCCGTCAACCTTTTGGAGTGTTTTCAGTTTTCTTAGAAGGCCTTTTACTCGCAGAGCTCTAGTGCAGCGGGGGAGCTGTTGCACAGCCCAAACACCCATGGGATTGATGTGGCACAAGTGGGACATGGCTGGGGACTATTCCCAGGATCCATTTTGATCTCCCATACTGACAGACAAGCCACAGCTGTGGATGGGCCTGTGTTAAGCGAGTAAGCGGGTGCGCGTGTGAGTTGAAAAAAGCCGGGGAGGCAGGGTCGGGTCTGTCAGCTGTTGGAGTAAAGTAAACTATTAGCGGTGGGAGAAGGCAGTGCTTCCAGTGAAGAATTAGAAGCAGTTCTAATTGCAGTGAGGTTGGGCTATGATTACATACTGGCTAATGCACTGACAGACCTCTTAGTTGGCTGGCTCTCAGAATGCTGCTGAAATGGCTGAATGCCTTTTGGTTATACAGCATAATGGGAGAGTGTGTGAACACAGTGGCATGTGTGTGTGTGTGTGTTTGCTGCGTGTGGGTGGTTGCTTGTGCGTATATTTGATTAAACTTGCTTTTAAGAGCATTTTTTGCATGCTTTTTTTTTTTGGTAACTTTTGCATTTTTCTTGCACGTGTGTGTGTGTTTCTGTGTGATAATGGTGCTCTGCTTGTTTCTTGAGTGCCTGTCATTATTTGCAGTAGAAGCAACTTTTTCTTCCCAAATCAAAACTCAGCTGGTGCAACTGTCTCAGTGTGTGAAGGAGTGTGTTTTTCCCATGTTTGTGTGTTTTCGTGTATGTATGTATGCATATTGGCTGGGGTGTGCACGTCCGCGTGTGCGTGCCCAAGGGAAGCGGCAATCAAAGGAGCTGTGTGATGGAGAGATTGTATAAAAAGAATGAGAGAGGAAACAGAGTGGCAGGCAGCTGAGAGGGCAGCATGTGGGGGTGGACGGGGGGCCGGTGCAGGTGCTTAATTCTATCTCATCCCTGGGCGTTTTATATTCCATCCATCTCTCGTCTCCACTTCTGCGAGAGGCTGTTGGGAATGTCAATCCACCTGCTTCAATTGCATTGTTGATTAGCTGGTATGTCTATGACGGTAATCAGAATAATAACAAAGATGGATTTATTCTGCATTATCTTGCAAGTTCTAAGCAAAATCATTCCGATAAGAATTTTAAGAAGCTGTGTTTTCACTTCAAAACTTTAATTACTCTTTTTTTCCCCTTCTTTGTGTGAAACGAGCTTGTACTCAGGTGCACAGACGCCCACTTTTGCAATAAGCGGAGCTTCAGTTCCTAAATGGAAAGTGTTATAAATCACATCACATTCCCTGCATATGAGATGACAGTTATGGGAGTGTATCTCCTGTTTCTTCATTAGCCCCTCAGGCCTGCATTATATCTCTTTCAAAGGAGGAACACAGACGTCGTTGTGGCCTCGCCAGGGGTCAGGAGTTCAGAGAAAACATTGACAAGAATTCACAGGAATTTTGTTGTGTGCATCTCTGCTGATTACTCTCTGAGGTTAGTCACGGCCCACAGATACACCAGAGTGTCTCAGTTAGCGTGTTTACTTCAAGGTGTTTTTTTTTTTAATGACATTGGCTTAAAGCTCATGCCTGCTAAGGGAGAACCCAAAAGACTTATCTGTTGTGGAACATGGCTGCAGCTTCTTGTGCACATGCATGATTCTTTAATGAGGAAACAGAATGTCGCATAACTTTGACTTACTTTGGTTATGTAGAAAGTCTGTACCTTGTTGGCTAATGTGTGACAAGGCGTTCATGGTTCCAGCACACTGCGAGGCCAGAGTCACTCATACAGATGGAAGCCGGATGGATCGATAGCACACATGCACTGTGGAGAACGCCGCTGCTGTGTGGGAAGGAGAGGACAGTTGGGGAGACTACAACTCGTGATGGAGCTGCAGATGTCTGTTAGTTTGGAAAAATAATTTCATTTACGCTTTTAGTTCCGCCATGTATCACCTCTGTATTTGTGTGTTTGTGAGTCTGTATGCGTAAATGTATGTATCCCCATTTGACAGATCCTTTTTCAGAAAGTGGAGCTGCTTTGAAGATCAATACTGACACACCGTCTGCACAAATACACACCGCACACACACACGCGCACACACACAGACAAAAAACCACACACACAAAGCTCACTGTCTCATCTGTCAGTTTAAAGAGGTTTCTCCAGCTCCATGAGCTCTCTTTCCAGCTAAGCAGATGGCGAACATTCAGAATGAAAGCAGATCCCAAGTCCTTTTGGATCTCCATCAGTCCGCCGGTCTCTAGGACCGTCCTGCGGGGCTCAGGTTTCTGCGGCAGCGGCTGAGCCTTCCCAGCTCTCCATCCTGACCATCGTCGCCGTCTTCATTTCACGGCGCACATTTATCGAGTCCGGAGCTTTTTAGCCTTGCAACTAGGGGTGGTGGGAAACAAAAAATTTAATCGGAATCGAGATTCTTGTTCATCAAGATTCAGAATCGTTTAAAAATTTCCAAGAATTGTTTCTTTTAAAAGGCTACAAATCATTAGCTTGACTTTCAGTGCTGCTAAGCGACAAAGACATGTTAAAATTTGCCATGTTAGCTAAGTTTAAATTGTTTTTTGATGAAAATGATTAGTTTTCTTTCAACTAATGGAACAATTCCTCAGATCTGTTTCTGGCTCACAGAGGAACAGAGTCAATCAACACGTTTTATTACGAAAAGAGGATTGAATGTGAATTAAGATTGTTTTTTAAATCGAGAATCGATACAGAATCGAATCGTCACCCCAAGAATCGCAAACGAATTGAATCGCGAGTTGCTGCAGGATTCACACCCCTACCTGCAACAACACTCCGCATTGGCTTGCACAAACACTGACGCCAAAAAAGGTTGCTGACAGGTGCTCCCATCGCTCACTCTGTTGTCTTCAAGTCAGCAAAACACAGCAGGATACCGCTGCACTCCATACCCTGCACATCCACTCCGGCTGCATGGCTCCCCGCTGTGTGCATATACCAAATTCTTTAAGGGGCACATCTCCCACCCCTCCTCCATCTGTCAGCCTCACTTACCTATAGCTGCAGCTGCACCAACATGCCCCCTGTACAAGTTTTTTTACGTTGCAGATGGATTTATTTTAGCACATTTGCATTGACCCGTTCCGCTTTGAAGCTTGAACCGCTCCTAACTGCGAGTGATTTTATGAGACAAGCTTCTGTGCCAGTTATCCAGACCGCTGTGGTGGAGAGCAATGAAGATGCCATACCAGCATCCAGCATCTTGGAGATTGTGCAGAGAGGAAAAAAAAAAAGGAGAAAGTGTGCACGCTTGTGTGTGTTTGAGTATGCGCACGTGTAATAGGAGGAGGGCGGTTAGAGCTGGCTGTTTGAAAAGAAGAAGAAGAAAAAAAGTTTGGCGTAACGTACCACTCTTGCACACATCACCCGATTTATTGGACTTGTGAAGGAAATCTCTCATTTGTCTGTTTTTATTTATTTTCTTCTGACCATCCTTCCCTTTTTCTCCCCTTTTTAGTCTTTTTCGTTGCGTATTTTGCTTCCAAGGAGCAGAGAAAAGAGAACAAGGGAGGAAGAGAGAAGGACAGTAGCCAACCACATTGAGCAAAAAGTCTTGTCTTCGCAGATATGTTTTAGCAAATATTCATATAAGTTGACATGCCAGTGTAATGTGTTTCATTTGTGGTAAGAACTCGTGTCATCGAGTAGTGTATGCTTACTGCTTGTAAATAATTCAAAGCCCACGCTGCGATGATGTTCCCGCTGCGTTGCGGTATGAGTGTTATTGTTGGAAATGGAAGAAAAACAGAGCTGGAACTTTGGTAGAATTGGTGTGTTTTTGTGCGTTGAGCACATTTCAGGCCACAGGGACATGTGTAACCAGGTTTGCTGCTAATACCTGCCCGCGAGTACATAACCGTGCCGAGGTCAGAGTCAGGCCAACTGCAGTCTCGAGCCTTCGTATGTGAGGGGGTGTGTGTGTCCATGTGGAATTGTAGTGGGTGTGTGCGCTTCTGTGTCAGCGTGCACCTTACTCGTTCAGGTGCAAGCTGTAAATCTGCCTCACCCTCTCCCGGCCTGCTGAGGAAACAGTTGGAGTTTCTCCCGTTTTCCAAACGGGGGGGGGAGAAAAGGTGAGTGAGGAATCGTGTTCAAGGGTTGGAGGAGAGGTGAAGAATAGAGGGGAGACAGATGAGGGAGGGGGGGCTTAATATGGGCCCTAGATCCCATGATTATGGGACTGGCTGATAGAAATCAGGATCTTTCTCAAAGGAGTCAATTAACCCCCTCCCCCCAACCCTAATTATAAATGGATTGCTCCACCGGCTCTTTACTGATGGTGCCGCTCAGCACAGCTCAATATGCAGACTCATGCCGGCTTATTCTTTAAGGGGTTGCCTGTGAGAATTTTTTATTTTTTTTTTCCCAGTCTGCTTTAAACTGAGTTCTTAAAGCCATTAGTGATCCCAACTCCTGTAATCTTATGTTTCACCTTACATACTGTGCAGAGCCAGGAGGGGGCTCCAACCCAGGAGGCGTCTGGCCATTAGTGCATTAGAGCCTAGATGATGGCTGAACTCTGTGGTCAGAGTAAATAAGCAGTGTTGTAGAATGTCAACACGACCAGGCGGCTCCTTCACAGCACCCAGTGTTGACATAACTGCTCTCTTATCTGAGGAGTGCAAAGCCAAGTGCCACAATAGGACACCGTGCCAGAACAAATACAGTAAGGGTTGGAAACCACACTCACCAGTACACAAATCCGTAGTTACACACGCCGGCTGTAAGGGAATGCGTAGAGTGGTGTTTTAAGGAAAGGAAGCTGCTCTGTTTGCAGCATGCTAACAAAATGATGCTTAAATAAGAACATGGGACTGTGCAGCAGTAGCACAACTAAGTTTCTGTCCAGGTACTCGCTACTTGTGCTAGCAGACGGCCTGGTGTTCATGTTAGCTCGTGAAAATAATGGGGTGTTTTAGTACGTCGCCAATCTTAGTGAAAGACCCCGGACCGCCGCTCGCTCGCTTAAACCTGGCAAAGAATGGCAGCCAGCCTGGCGATCTAAAGATAAGCTTTGCCGTTCAGGTCTGAGTGGTCGCGCAGTTAAAGTTGAGCAGCAATTATCAAGTGTGTGAGCGTGTGTCAAAATAAACAGAAAGAGAGAGAGAGACAGGAAGCAGAGGAGAGGACGTAGAAAGAAAGATGTCATCTGCCTGCTTTGTTTAAGTACTTGTGTCACATTTGCTTTTTTTCGTGTCAAAACATTTCAGTAGCCCTTCTTCCCCTCAATGCCTCACATCAGCCTAATAACTCTCCTTTAGTCTCCTTCCCTGGGGGGGGGGGGGGGGGGGGGGGGGGGGGGGGGGGGGGGGGGGGGGGGGGGGGGGGGGGGGGGGGGGGGGGGGGGGGGGGGGGGGGG
>JAVQJG010164836.1:0-31611 GCA_036024015.1 Craterocephalus amniculus
GACAAACTGGCGACCTGTCCAGGGTGTACCCCGCCTCTCGCCCCTTGACAGCTGGGATAGGCTCCAGCACACCCGCGACCCACTTGGATTAAGCGGTTCAGAAAATGGATGGATGGATGAATCAATGTGCAAAGTCCCTTTATCCTGTCAATGGTGTGTTTAAAGTAAACTTAGTTAATTCTGTATCCAAAAGTTTTAATAGAGACAGCCTAATCAACCATAAAAAGCTGTCTGTGTGATACTGGCACAGGGCTTAGCTGTGGGCAGCAGGTCTGGACTGTAGCGGATGGGACACCTTCCCTACTTGACAACATTGCTCCCATAGCTGGAATTCCTCATGCCACTTATCTGAGCCAATCTTGCACAGCTCTTGGGACCTACCTTTCTATATCCCCACAGCATAGCATCGCATTGAGCCTGTTTGACCTTATTATTACACAATCCATAAAATGAATACAAGCCAATCAGCCACAGATTTTGCATTTTGAGCCCTTTTTATTTCTTTTTTTTATAAAAAGGCAAGGCCTGTGAGAATATAAGTTAAAGGTGCAAGCTGATGTCAAGAATCCTTGTGAAGTCCCTCCTCATGTCTGACTGAAATAGAAAGGGGCTATCTTGATGGAAATGCAACACGCTTAGATTTTGTACATAGCGCAATCTTGTGATTATTTCCTGTTTTGAACACATTTTATAAATGTTACATATGGGAAATACTATGGCTATTAAAGTTTAGATATAAAAAACAGAGCCTCTTAAATGGAAATCTCAATTCACGTTTTGTTGTCTACATTTTTCTTTGCAACTCACAAATAAAATAAAAGAGACGGCACCTTGCATTCCTTCAAATTAAAGCAAGTCCTGACTGAGACGGCGCTTTTAAAAAAATGACATGAGGTTAAAAAAGAAAAGGCCCAAGTGCCTCCAAGTATGGTTCTGGGAAAGCCACCATGGAGAATCAAAGAGAGGTTTTAATCGCTCTCATGTCACACATTGTGTAATACTGTTTAAAAAATTCAGCAGGTGAACCCATAAAACAAAACAAAGAAATAAATGGGCAAAAATTAGAAGAGACTTTTATTGTGCCAATGTCTGCAGAACTTGAAACAACTGTGTCCCCACAAGGGAGGAGAAAGTCCTGGGATTGAACATAAAACGAAGTACAAAATGATGACTTACAATTAAATCCCAGCTGCTCTGTAGTTATGTGGTTTTACATCATGCCTAAGGGTACTGCACAAAGACCCTCGAAATAACTAAAGCTGTAATTAAGGTCACAACATTTTCCCTGTTTTTACCCAAGCCAGACATCAGGAATACTTCGGGTCGGACATGAGGAGGAATGTCGACAGTTTCTGAGAACATACAGTAAGTCTGCATCAAAGCTATAATGTTCTTTGTATTGGGAATACAAGGTCTCAACATTGTTCACCTGCCTTCCACAGCTTTGCAGCCAGCACCCATGGCCGAAACATGTTCTTATGCTGACACCTAAAGGACAAACCTGATTTTGTATCTGGAATACAAAGTAAACCCAACATTTATAGGTGATTTTCAAATATGCACGCAAAAAAAGAGGTAAAAAATCTTTTTTCTAATATTTTTTTATTCAAAAATTACAACAATTCACAGTTTATTGAAGATTACAGCAATCAATTCCGTGTTATGTGCATAAACTAACATGTTCTGCTTTGGTTTTATAAGTACCCATGTGCATAAAACAATGTAAACCAGTGGGCTCAAACATGAATGAAGATTTAAAAACAGATGCTATTTATAATTGTCTGTTTTTTGCAATTAATCATTGGATTTAATCTAAACATAAAATGCACAAAACTTGACATGATTTTGGGAGCACAGCATACAAAATAGGATAAAAGGATGTGTTTGATTTTGTCACAAAAAATAAAATATAACTTGTGTAAAAGCTAGAAAAGATTTAAAAAATAGAGAGCCTATAAAATATTTATACATGTACAAAGAAAGTCACGAAAGCCTCTTTTAGTGCAGAAGTATTTAAAGTCTGCGTAATTCAGGAGATCTGACAGGTAAATAAATTACGGGCAAAATATTTGGAGCCTTCGCTCAACGATGGAGGCTGTGTTAACACAGGATAATTATTCTGCCTTCTCCCTTAACTTAAGGCCTCTTATGTCAAAGGAGGGCAAAGACAGCTCATCTCAGTAACTTCATATCATAATCTCAGCCCTCCCTCTTTCACAGTTATTTTCTTTTTTTTTTTTTTGGAAGACTCACTTTCAAAAATGGTCATTTTTAGCATCACACTCTTAAAAAGAACATTCATCCTAGGTAAGCTGGTGCACTGTCATGGTGAAAATCTGCTCTCATTAAGACAAAAATAGTGAGATGCGTTTTAAAAAAACGTAAAAAGTCTGCAAACACAGACCTAAATGTTCTGCTGAAAAACAACAGCAAAAACTCTGTTCAAGACCCCCCACTGCAGATGTAGTTTCCAACATATATATTAAATTCAATTACAGTTAAATAAAAGGACTCGCCTCCGTTCTAAGTAAAATTGAAGACCAAAAGTGTCTAGTGAGAGTAAAATACATAAAAAAGGTCCTTTGAAAGAAATTACAGTGTATTAACTTTGCATCAAACAGAAGGCATGAGACATGAACAGTAATGATACGTACACACTGCTGCTTTTGAGGCAATTATCTTTGAAATGAAACACCACATCCTCTAACAGCCGCCTGTCCAGCTGAATAATCTGGAATATTGCACATTATACTGTACTAATAACTTAATCACGTTCAGTACCTCTACATCTGTTACTACTCAGTGACAGAAAAAAACCTCCCACTGAATTTCCCAACAACTGAGCTCACTAAACACAATAATATTCCAATGATACACTCCGAAGCACTTTGGAACAGTTACATTGTTGATGTGGGAAAATGTTTTTGACCTAAATATTTTCTAATCTGAAGCACTTTACTTCAATTAAAAACCTCTTTCATTAGTCTGCTTTGCCTCTAGCTTGTAAAGTTTCTTGCAACATCAAGAGGTTTCCAAAGACAAACATAGTCAAGACATCATGTATTACATGTGGAGAACCAAGAGATACTTTCCAGAGAAGCCCTCCCTGCTCGGAGGTACATGCACATCCTGTGGATGGTTGGGACTGGAATATTTCCAAGTTTATTAGATAAGAAAAATATATCCATGAAACCACTTTGGTCTCCCAGCTGGATCAAGCGTTATCCACAGTGAAAGTTTTTATCTCCCAACCTTTCAAAATGATTATACAAGTTGTAACAGTACCATATTTATAATTTTAAAAAACAATCTGTTGTGCATCACCTGAAGCAGTGAAATATTAAACCAAACATAAAAATCTTTTTTTAAAAACAGCCAACATATGAAAAGTCTGTGAAGGCACATTATACAAAGTCACACTTGTAAATACTCAAACCAGTTAAGTATCAAAAGTGCAATACTGGAATGAATGCCCTTTACATCAGGGCACACAAACAGTGGTGCAATATATTAATGCAAGTCTTACAGAGCTTAACAAGAAGCTCCAGTTAGAAATACCTCTGGTAATGATGTTAAACGCACATTCTCCAAACGAGAAGGAGTTGCAGCTTATACATCAGATACCACACAGAAGCAAAAACCCACTAAAGCTTTTTATCTCTGGCCACTGATTGTTTTGGTTAATTGGTTTTACTATCCACACCCAAACAGACTCATGAGCCAGTGTAGCCAGTACATTAGCTCACATAAGTCTATTACATGCAAAATTACAGAGACTAAAGTATTTCCTCCAACTACCGTGTGATAAAATCTGAGTGAATACTGGCTCTAATGAGTCATGTATGTAGCCCTTTTTTTGCTGGATGGGAATTTTCTTTTTGCAGCATGGCAAAGTCGTGACCTGCCATACTTGTCCTCTGATTGGCTAATCCTGACATTTCTCTCCTGACTGGAACCAATTCCGGATATTAACCCTAACCCTAACCAATCTCAGCCCTGAGCCGCAACCCGATGCCAGGCTCCTCTATGTTAACAAGTTCTCTCCAAACAAAGAATATTTGCTTGGTGAACACCATAAACTATATTTAAAAAAATGCAAATCTATTGCCGAGTGTCTGCCTTCAAGTGGTCAAAAATTGCTTGATGCAATTTTGAAATATGTCAGCATGGCAAAAACATTTGGTTTCAGCAACTTACCTGTGAGAAGAAGTTTTGTATAAATCAGTTTCGTTATGAACATACTGCCATAATTTATCAAAACTAGCTAAGGATTTACGTAAACCAACTAGCCCTCAATGCATGCAGGACAGCTGCAAACGTGGAAAAGGTAGAGTTTAGCTCATACGTGGTAGTCGACTTTTCAACCTAGACTGTCACGGCAGACAAATCCATGTAAAAACAAGCAGAATCAGATGTTTGTCTGATTCTTTCAAGTACTGTTTCCTTGCTCTTGCTCAAACAGCAGCATGGCAAGCTGAGATCGAGACCCGAGGCCTTCCATGTTGCTCTGAACACACCTGTGATAGATGTCTTCGCTGAGTTTTGGGTTGCATGACTGGTAGCGGTATTGCTGGTGTAGCGCCGGCTCTACCGCCCTGAAAATATGCAGTCCTGAATACTTTACAAACATGTCATAGATATCCAGGCTTTCCAGAATATCCTCATTCTCTTGGACATCAGATACCATCCGAGAGCGTGTTGCCATGTAGTCTGAGTTATAAAAGCACGCTTCATCAAAAGACCTGCGGTCGAAATGTCCCGCGTCCTTGACCAGGTCGACCGTGGCCGGGCGTGGCTGGTTGTGATAGGCCACGTCAGGGTTGTACTCCTGGAAATGGATGGGGAAGAACACCTGCCAGTTGTTTATGGAGTTCATGCGGCAGCGGTTCAGGAATTCGGCATTGATGTTCGTGTTGACGTGAGCCAGGAAGAACAAAGTGTCCACCGGGTGCTTCTTTGAGATGATGTCCATGAATTTGATCTGGGATGGTATTTCCGTCTTGACGCTTATCCAAGGGATTTTCACGGTTGGGTATTTGCGTTCGTACGTGTTTATCTGAGTCTTCACTCCGGCAAATATATCGTTGTGATTAACGTGTTGAGCCTCCACAGGGTCATAAATAAACAAGAACGTGAGGATTGCATTTTCGTTGGTCTCAAAGGCATTGGAGGCAAAGACTTCCAGGAAATGGTTGATATAACTCCGGTCCTCCAGTGTCAGCGGTATGATGATGTGAACCCTTGTTGCTTCAGTCACATAGGGCATGGGAATGATCTCAATGAGGCTTATAGGTCGCACCAGGTGAACTCTTTTGGTGATGGAACGGCTGTGACCTTTCTGATTAACAACCTCGAGCTGAAGGTCTAAGGTGTACTCCATGCCCCTCGTAGGGTCGAAGCGCCGGTAACCATTAATCAGCTGTTGTTTCTTAAGGTGCAACACTGGCATGTACTTCTTGTTCAGCTCTTCAACGGCCGTGTCTATGACATCTGCAATGTCCATTTTGTCAATGCCGTGCAGCCCGCACTTTGGAGCGCCATCGATGCACGAATAAATTTCCTCCTCTGTAAAGTATTCCCAATTCAGCACCTCAAACCGAGACTTGGGCTCAAAAGGTGGATTGACACCCACTGGCCACTGAGCGCTTCGGTTGCCCTCAAAAGCCACCACGCTCACATTTTTAATCTCTGCCTGCAGAAAGACAAGAAGCAATCAACTGTTACATCTCTCAACTTGCAATGCATGCAACGCATACTGTGCAAAAACTTCAGCAATTTTGTGCCAAAAATAACGGAAACTCAAAGAAAGAAAGTATTTTATCTGTGACTCATCTGCAGGTGATTTTGTGAGTCTTGGCAATCTGCTTACCTGCAGCTTAGCAATCTCATCGTAAGTCTTCTGGAGTTCAATTTCAGAGAAGTATCTGTGCAGCCGGTACATTTGTTCTGGGTCAGACACGGGATGGACAGTCAACGCTTTCTTTAACTGCTCATTCTCTTCTTTACTGGGATCGGAATTTTTTCCCAGCTCATAATGATGGTATTCAAGTCCCTGAAAAAGAAACAGAGAGGACTTTTCATGAGGTGTGATGGCATGACAGAAACATGCCAAATGTTATTCCAAGCCCTGTTTTTACGCTTCATTACTTCCTCTTTAACATACATGACATGCCATCTCCGGAGCATCTCGGGTCATCTCTGCTGAACACAGACTCTGTTTGTGCATTTGCAGAATGAAAAGAAGCCTGAAGAAGTAAATATGATGGTGATAAAACTACAAACTTTGCGGCTTTTTTGTAACCTGGAAATATGTACTTTTACAAAAACTGGATGTAAAACTAGAGGAAGACACAAACATTGACGACAGGATCTCACTTTTAGGCAGCTGACAAGAGAGTTACCACATAAAAGAGCCTGAGCTGTAAAAAAATAAAAGGTGACCTGATCTGATCAAGCTATTAAAAGAACAATGAGTGGAGACACTGGTTAACAAAGCGGCGAGGCCACTCCATTACAAATGTTTGCCAACAGCTTATAGCCTGTAGCTGTACATTTAGTGGAGCATTGTCCGTGCCTAATTGCCATCAGTGTTCTCGTAACAGAAAAAAAATATATGTCTGGCTCTGTGTTCAGGCTGTTTCCCACTACCGTTCTAGACCTGCTAACTCCCCCCCTGCTTCTCGCCTTTATCTACTGGGCTCTACTGGAGCTAGTCTGACTCAGGGCACTTAAGATTCACAAGTAACTCACTTGCAATTGTGCAATAAGATAGTTTCCTGCTGTGGTTTGAAGCCAATGAGTTTAAAATAGGGGCAAGAAGCATTTAAACATTTATGGAAAGAGTCAATGACTAAATCTAAGCCAAAGTAGTCTTTTTTTCTCTGAATATGTATTTTCACGTTTTTAAATAGAGGGATAAACACTTTCATATGATGTAAGCAAACTGAGCTGAAGGACAAACAATTGCTTGAAAAGCTCTAGGACAGAGCTTGTTTGACCTTAAATGCTAATGACATTATAAGAGCAGAGCATGTTGACCCACAGGGGATTTTCACACCATTGAACCTAAGCTGAACTCTCAGCTGCGCTCTCCATGCCTGTTTACCTATGCCATATCACCCCTGGTGCTGTAGAAAGTTAAAGGGCATTATCCCTCTGCTCTGTAATATGAAGACCATCTCTTTGCTAGCATGGTAATTACAGTCCTATATAGCTGTCTGTCAGTTTAAAGTGTTGCCCCAGAGGCAAAGCATAATTTCTACAGGGACAGTTTTGTTTTTCTGCAGAGGAGGATAACCCCTGCTGTTAACTGTCACACAGCTGTTCTGGATGACAGTCTTCAAGCTTTTTGTCCCCTTTGTGGCTCAACATCCATTTAAACTATGAGCTGCCTCCTTTCATTTCCTCTCAGACTGAAGAGAGAAGTTTTATGCACTGAAATGGAGCTGTGTGGAGGATTGAAAAGACAGAATGGTGGTGATTACATATCTCTTTCAGTAATAAAGCAAACCTACCTCATATTCACCGACACAGTTTGAGCTTGTGTAATCAATGATGCATCTTCCAAGCCACTCGTCAGGCCTGGAGCTCAGGATGTCATTCCTACAGTTTTCCAGGAATGGTTGAAGTCGCAGGAGCAGACTCCTTGAAAGTAGGTAGCCAAACCCTCCGTAGCAGTACTTCCCTTCCTTCTCCCCACCTATGAACTCTTCAGGGCTGCCCATGTAAAGCTCTCGGTCCATGCTTAAGTGCTCCACCAAGGCTTTGATCCGGTCGGCTTCTGTGTAAGCATCGTCTTGGACAAAGTAGAACCAGTCATATTCATTGATGTAATGTTCAAAAATGTATCGGATGGTCTGAAACATGTTCCATATCAGCCTGTCGTCTCCGTGAGAAATTACAAACATGCCATGTGGGACTTTGCGGTTGCGCGAACCGGTGAAGAAGACCACAGTGTCCAGGTGGTGGCTAATGGTGCGATTCACCGCTACAGCCAGAGTATTGATGGTATTTTTGGATGTCAGGACCCCGACGAAAAGGCGCTCTCGCATCCCCAATTCTGTGCTGATGTATTTGGCCCTAAAAAAAAAGTAAGAAAGCTGCTAAATTATTTCTGCTCTGATGAAAACTGACACAAAATACCACCAGAAAATGTTACATTGTACAAAAAGACCTGGGTTCAGTTTCACAGGTAAGCCTAAAATTACCAGGAAACGTTATTCCACTGAAAACCGTAATGTTTTAAATATTGTGACACACACACCAAAACAAGCATAACTATAATCTCACAGTTAAAATAAACATGAATTGACTTGCATCATGATTCAGCATAACCCATAAACCAACCCAACTTTCATTTCCGTCTTACGACATACATGGGGTTAATAGTGGCTCATTTACTACTGAGCTATGAGTTAACAATAAAACTTATCAATGAGTAAATTGCAAAAACACTTCCAGACAGATGGTATTGTGAATTATATATATTCTTTTGAGTTTTTTGTAATAAATATGCAACAAAAAAGATGATAGACTCCCCAGCATGAAAACTGACACTACTAATTATTAATACACAAACCACTGGATAGCAGAACTACTCCATAAAGTAAACTGCAGCTAAATTCAGCCACAAGGTTTCCAACCAGAAGTTCTAGGAAATGTTTACCCATTTATGAAGAATATGTAAGTTAGACATCTTTCAGGGTGTAAGCACACAGTAGCACCTTGTAAGCATCAGTACTACTCTGTTCAGAATTAGCAACTAGAAACCAGCTGAGGAAGGCAGGGGCTAAACTTTATGTGCTTCATGGAGAAATTTGATTAGGCAAAATAACTTTAGAAAAGGTGAGTACCTGTAGTTTGTTAAATGAATTATATTTTATTTTAAAAGTCATAGGTACAGAGCCTGTGACACCTGTACACCTGCTTGCTGTGAGGAAACATAATGATTGATTCCATCAACATCATTTAGTGAGGATTACTCCGCCGCCCTCTGCGCTGAAGCAGCGGGGTATAATAATGTGACCTTTATTGTCAGCTCAAAGAATGTCTTCACAAGTTAGAGTGAAAAGCTAAGAAACTTACCGGAAAACTTTCTTCGGAGCACTAGGTTGGACTTGTTTGTATGGGACTATTCTTGGCTGAAAATCCTCTTCGGACTCCACATCGTTCACAGACGAAATAGAGTTGGGTTTTCTGGCTCCTTTGAGCAGTCCATCCTGACCTGAGGTCACATCTTCGCCCTCTTTACCGTCAAGAGGACACGCTTCTTCCGTCCAGCTTACACTCAGTAAACTTAACGTGAACCCTAAAGAAATACCAATTACCACCGGGCCGAGCGACCGCAGGACAGAAATAAACAGTGAAAATCTCATTTTAAGCGGCGGCTCTCTCCGTCTGTCGGTGCTGCGCTTCGGGTCGCTTCCCAGCCGCTCAAACGGGGCTTCGCGTAAGGGACAGCTCAACTATTCATCAAATCTGAGGTGAGGCAATTGTATCCAAATTCACCTCATGGAAAAGATGCAGCGTCTTCCTTAAATTTTACGCAGGGTTCTTACGTGTCAGTCTAGTCGCTACCTGGCTCCTCCCCGCTTAGTGTTAGCATCAGAGGCGGGGCTACTCCGGCCGGCTGTGCAGGGCGGAAGGATATCCGGTGTGAGCAGGCCATCAAATACAGGTAACGGGAACCTGCCGAAGAGCCGCCCAATGCCGCAACGGTTAGCGACAGGTGATGGTCTGTTACTATAAAACAGTGTTACTGAAAGTACTTATTGGATCATCTTGTTTTAGTCTAACCAAGAGCGAAAATTATTATTATTATTTTTTTATGTAACTCTGTTATAATATCATCTTTCATTATTGTCAAGAATGCCATTAATTGTAGTTCAAATTAGTACAAAAAATATCCCGAATAAGAAAATGTACATTTCACCAGATCTTTACAGAAATTATGTCGTTTAACAAGTGACTAACTTTTGGATAGTGTTTTAATTACACTGTCATCTGAAAGAAGTTTTTCCTAATTCTGTCATTTTATTAAAACTAGTTTGTCATCCTAAATTGTCTTGTGATGTTATTTATACAATGTGTCCCTTTATAAATGAGCTGCGGAAAGACAGCAATTAAAAAAGGAATATAACTCAGCAAGTTCGGTTTACCAAGCACTTTATTACTTGTGTGAAATGACCCTTTAATGTCACTAGTTACATGTAACGAATCATAGCTATATCTTGTGGGTACTTATGGTGGGTTATTTCCTATGTTTTGCACCTTTATGCCTTTCTCTACTAACACAGGAACACTTCCATGGACCAGGCTCTTTCCCCCTAATGTCAGCTGTAGCTTTACTAACCTAACACTAACTGCTCAGCACTGACAAGGATTATTATCCTGTGCTGTCGTCATAAACCTTAAATGCAATCCTCCAATCCTCTTGAACTGTGACACAGAATCCCTAAATACATTTTAGCACTGTCAAACTGGTTGCAGTTTACAGCCCAAACTAATCTCCTTTATAACCACACAATATTTTGGGGATTTATCCAGAGTTTGAGATAATTACAAAAGTGCCATGACACACATCACTTCTCAGCTTACAACCAGAGCACAGTTAATAATGAGCCACAAGTAAAGTAGCCTGTCTGTTTCAGAACTTTCCCTCTGCAGCTGCTCCAAGTGGGTTTGACTAATGGTCAGCTTCCAGCTCATCCACCTGGTTTGCACTCGTCTCTGTGTGGCCTCTATGCTCCTCAGCCAGGTGTCGGGCAGTGTGTCTTCTGGTCTGCTCAGCCGACCTCTCAGCAGCATCTTTTTAAGGCTTATGCAGCATCTCATACAAACCCTTTTGTCTTCCCAAGCCCCACAATCAACTGCAGGACAAGAGAAGTCATCAGTGTTTGGTTGTAGGTCATCAGATTGCTTCATTTTCAGGCCCAGCTTGTTTCAGATTAAAGACATGTATTCTAGCTGTTTAGACAAGTGAAAAAACTTGACGTGAATCCGTGCACTGACTTGCGCTGGTGAGATTGTGCAAAGCATTGTGAGCTGGGGAACTATTTCCTCTGTACACAATCATGAACTCCCAGCTGTGCACATAAAAGTGTTTGAGTTATAGACAAAGACCTGTACGACACACATATTGCTTTAAAGGGAGAGGCTTATTTGTCTGTATCGAGCCAAGTTTATATGGATAAAGCTGTTGTTTTTTTCCACATCATGACTAATGCTCTTCTTTATTATAGAGTATAAATAAATTTTTTAAAAATTCCCACATTGTGACTGTGCTTTTTCAGGTTAGCTCCCAGTGAATCTTTAGTCTCTCCTGCTCTCTGGTGGTACCCAAAATTCATACAACAAGATACAAGATACATACAAGATATTCATAATGAGAGCAGATGATCAAGGATTAGACGAGCCGTAGCCATCATTCACAACATTTATTTATTTAAAAAAATGTAAATGAAATTGAGGTGATTGAGTTTTGAAATATTGGCCAATAATCACAGGTTGGTGTTAGATTATGCTGATAATTAGATTATATTTTATAAATAAAATATAGAAAATTCTGTAAATTGTGCTGTTTATTATTGTGTCATGTATCAGAATTATAGTAGTGTGAAAGGTGTCCACCAGGGGGCAGAAGACAAGTGTCAGATTGTATATAACGGGGTTGTAGTAAAGTTTACATAATAAATGATTAAAAAAAATAGTCCTCAGTAACCATGTATGAAATATGATACATTCAGGGATAAGGGGATATGCAGTCTGTACTCATAAAATTGTTTTGTTTTTTTTGTTTGTTTTGTTTTTTCAATTATGAATAGGGAATATCAGAAGTTTTCATGGACTGGCGACCTGTTCAAGGTGTACCTTGCCAGGACAGGCAACTACTGTACTGGGACAGGCTCCAGCTCCGCCATGGCCCTAGATCGGAACAAGCAACATTGAAAATAGATGGTTGGGATTTGTGAAGTATGAAGCATTTTTCTTGCAGTAAACAGCCATCAGAGTGGTCTCTGAACGGATCCCTAACTGGTGAGCCAAGGCTACAGCCTTCAAGAACAAGGCCACCAAAATAGTGAATTCTTCAACATTTAAAACAACCAAACTCTTACAGTTTCATCAGTTTAATAAATGCTCCATTGGGGTTTTTTATACAAACATCACAGTTAAAATAAATAGATTCAACAGACTTTAAACATTGCGGCAATACAGACATTTTGCATGTAAAAACATTGCGGTATACTCTGAAGTGGTATGTGTCTGGAGAGATAAGCACTTTCTATGTGTTTTTCTTTTCTTGAATGGATATATTGTCTCTGTCTCTGTTTTTTGCCTATTGCCATATCTGACCCCAGCTGGTCTTGCTCTATTGTCTGACAGCGTGATAGTTGGGGCATACAACTAGATTAAACTTCAGCACAACGTAACAAAATAAATTTATGTGTCTTTTTTGAGATTTTTTTGCTCCCTGTCTACTTTGATGGTGTAGGAACAAAAATGTATAAATGGATTTATCTACAAAATCGTCACAGCGGTGTGTGTGCAACAGGGGAACTGAAAGCAGCACTTAATTTGTTAGCCAGGCTCCAAGTATGACATGGTAGAGTGATTAACTATATCAATCGTCTGAAAACATGAATGGAAATTATTCAAAATTCCAAAGATTACATTGTTAGCTTGGACTGAACCATTTATATCACTCCATTTGTCACAGAATGTTTAAAATATCACTGATATTATAATGTTAAACTAAATAATACATTTTCACTCTTTGTTTTGTGGTACATACAGAATCTCGAATCAAATAGGCTGTGAAAGAAAATGTGAGATCCTGACCCTGCCTGACAGGGTTGAAGTGTTTTGTCCAGTCAGCATCACTTCTTTTTAATGCGGCAGGTTGTAAAGTACAACATGTCGTCATTAGCTTTACAATTTCACCACTATGGCACCATATACTGATATTGTCAAATAAGAAGAGCAGAAACTCAACCAACGTTGAAAAACCAGGCAACATCATTCAGAAATATTGTCCTCCAATCCTTTGGCTATAAATCAGTGTTGCCCCTGGTTTCACGTGTATCTAATAATGTTAAAAAGGAAGGAACTCAAGAAAATTTTCTGACTAGTCCTAAGTTTCCAATATCATTGTGCTCATAGCCTCTAAAAAATGTCTTAATTTCTGATATACCAGTTTGGCTCCCCCATCATCAGCCCTGTTGGTTCTCGAGTATGACAGCATGTTGTTCCCCTAGCCACTAACTAGTCATAAGTACTTCACATGGTCCCAGTTTTAGAAAATAAAAATGATACATTCTGTTGCTGCTTTTGAAACTATGTTCAAACTCGACCCTTATTTCTTCTGCCCAGCAAGCAGTAGAAAGTACCTCATTTCCACACGTTTGCAAACCTCCACATAACCTTGCAGGAAAGTGCGACTTTCCCAAATTATATCTCTTCTTCTTCAGGGGGCTAGAATAAGAGTGCAGGAGACATGCCCACATAAACAGAAAGCTGAGAGAAAGGAGGACTGGGAGGTTAAATGGTTGTTTATTTTTTATGTTGTCCCTTAATCTTTGGGAACAGAAACACTCACGTAGATGTAATCAACACACCACAGGTACTGTGACCATATACTGTAGATTCGGTTTCAGATTTGGATTCAGACAACTTTACTGATGCTTAATGGTAATTCAGCTGGGGCAACTTGAAGACACTGTCACCATTAAGTAATAACATTGGCTATTGCTCATGATGGCCTCATTTTACTTTCTTCTCTTTCTTTTATGGAGACTGCCAGAGTGAACAACTCTGTCTGTTAGACTCCAAATACTACATAGCCTACCTTGAACAAAATTCTAAAATGTTGTTCATGCTATTCTTATTAATAGAAACCGCATTAACCAAGAAATTCAGGAAAAAAATCTTAAACTTTCAATAAATTATCTTTAAAAAAAACTGATATAGAAACACTGGATGTCTTAACCTTCACCGGTGTGTCTGAAATTGGTGTTCATACCTTTTGTTTTGTGGAATTTCCAGGTAGTTATTACACCAGCCATAAAACAATTTATTTAATTAATAATGTATTGATTCTCCGTAAGAAACTAGATTTAAATAGAAAAATTCTTATTTTAAACATTTTCATTTGATTTCAGCCGCATCACATGTTACTACCGTGTAAAACATATATTTAAACTAATTTAAAGGAACCGCATACTCGGGTAGCAAGTCCATTTTTCCCATTGTATTGCCATCGTTTGAATGCAGCGTTTAGGTGTCCTTGTAAGTGCCTGAAAAAGAGCTGTAAATGTTCCAATCAGCAACGCCGCTTCTGCCCTTCAACGGTGGACTTACTCCTCATTAGCTAACTTTCAGTGTGTCAGAGGGTGTGTACGTTTTTAATGCAGCGGTCTCTGAGTGTTTTTAATCGCAAATTGCGGTAATGGAGTGTCGCGTGCTGTCCATTCAGAGTCATGTTGTCAGGGGATACGTAGGGAACAAGTCGGCAACGTTTCCGCTGCAGGTGAGTAGAAATAGACTTTTGTTGGATAGTTTACAGTAGACCAGTGTTGTGTAAAGAGGGAGAAAACCTTGCCAAAAGTCTGTAGGGTTTTTTGAACGCAACTTCCTGATCTGTGAAATTAAAGGGTTCCCACAATATAACAGTGATCCATTTCTGCTGTGACAAAAAAATAAGTGTTTTTTTAAATGTCAAACCGCTAAACTGTGTAAATAGGGCTGAACGTGCCGTGAATGCAATTAAAATGTCAATGACATTCAGCTTGAAGTCGCGTAGGGGCTTTGGCTGTCTAGTCACATACCCACTACAGATTTCTGTGAAAAATGTACGTTTTCCTGAAATGCTTCTTAATTTCACTGAGATGCTTCAGTTGAATTTCATTGCTTCCATGTTGGACTACGCAATTAGATGTATCATTTTGCAACAGTGTATGTTGACATGTTAGTTGTGTCAATAGATTACAAACATGATGTGTTTAATGGTATGCAGAGCTAAACATGATTACTTCAGGTTTCCTAACTTGATTACTTCACCAGAAAACAGTGCCCCATCAGATAAAGGGTCACTGATTGCTTTGATGAGTGTGGAAATTATTTAAAAGTAGAAAAACTTGCTGAGACACGTTTAGTTCTAGTTGATTTCCTTTTCTGTGTCATTTTGTGAAATGAACTCAAAGATGATGAGAATAAAATAACAAAATGATCCAGAAGCTTATACTGACCCGGTTTTACAGAGATGTTAATGTTTGTTTTTACTGCTGCTTCATTTCTCTCTTCTCAGGTGCTGGGCTTTGAAGTGGACTCCATCAACTCTGTACAGTTCTCCAATCACACAGGTTTGCTGAGGGCTGTTTTGAAATTAATTTTTACCAAAAAAAAAGTCTAACTTTCCATCTTTTTCATTACATCAGATTTATTGCAATCCAATATCAGAAATGCAATTTAGTTTTAGAAAAATTATATTTTCATTACTTCAAAGCAAACTATTTTTATTCAGAATGAGCTGTGATTCCCTATACCTACCTGTGAGAGATTTTGTACTAACATGTTACTACAGTAGATCACTTAATTTTTCATGTTCACTCTCATTTTAGGAATATTCAGTTTGTTGTGATTTCCAATATATAACAATAGATGTATCCACATTCTCCACACAGGACCTTTTAAAATCCACTTTACAGCTTTGGGGTAGAGCTTTTCTTATGAAGAATTTATTATACAGAATAGATCATTCTGACATCTTAATCATCCAAGGACAAACATTTCTTTAAACTGGTAATGTCTGCACAGTCCCACCCTGTTATCTTTGGCTGGAGCCAGTTGAGTTCCCAGGAATTAGCTGGTCCAAACTGTGCTTCAATTACTTCTTTTATAATTTTTTACTTGTTAGTAAAGAAACCTTTAGCTGTACTCTATATGCATTTAGACAGTATTTCACCGAGTCAGATTAAACAGGTTTGAACCTTTTTAAATGGAAAATTGAGGTTAATGTTTTTCGAAGTGTCTTCTTCTCTTCTGAAGTTTAACTCACAGTAATGTGTTGAACTCGAACATTAGACTTTGTTATAGGCTGTAAAGATTTAATTGCACAGTGAATGCTGACATAATTGAACCACGAGTAAGCCGACAAAACTTTAAGTCAATGTAAGATTTATTTTTGAATTTGTCAAGAACTTCACAAAAGTAAATATAGTGAGACAATAAAGATAGCTTGACCCAGATTTATGATAAAAATAGACTTAGATTCCTGCAGTGCACACATGCAGACTGGGAAATATTATACAGTAAACTGTAGAGTTGACTGTATGGACTTGGAACTGGAGTCCAAAGAGACACTGCAGGTTGCCTGGTAATGTAAAACAGATCAGTAAAAAGACTTTCTGTTTGTGAGTCTTTCTTACGACAATCATTGAAATGGTGCCGTGTCCATAAGCAATTATTGCTTTGCTTTTTGGCCTATATTAATTAGAGCTAATATTTGTCATTTTAACAAATGCTAATGACATTTTTATGTCTGTCTGTTATACAATGTTTGTGGAGGTTTTAGTTTTTATTTGGGTGGTACAGTGAGCAGTGTAGCTGAAAATGGTGATGTGGAGTAAGTGGCTTTGTGTACTGGTTTTTGTCAGTTGTGGTTTAATGAAATGTTGAAGCTACAGTGCTATCATGTTGAACTTGAACAGAAACTCAGATGGAGAATTGTAACCATTATAAACAAATAAGCTAAGTTAAAGAGGAGATTTTTTTCCTTTTAAAACATCTCAAACCTTTATATAAATCATTCTATATTATTCACTCACTATTTCTTCTCAACGAAAGTATGCCTGTTCTTCCCCACATCATTGCCTGCACTGGCATTATGTGACCTGTCCAGCCGCTGATCATCATGAGTCCATTAGGAGTTATGGAGCACATGGACGACGTGGGGTTAAGGAAAAATAGTGACGAAAACAGGTCTGGTGTAAAGGTGCCGGGGTCTGAAAAAAAAGTCTCTTAAGGTTTTCGCGCCATAGTAGCATTTTAAAAATTCCCCTTAAAGTTCATTAAGTTCCAGCTGATACATTCTTTGCTATTTTATTCTTATTTTTGTTCACTCATATTTTATTCTAAGTAAAATACTTAAGATATTAGTTATCATATTCTCTCCTAGGCGAAGAAAAAGAAGAAAACCCTGTGATATAAGTGGATCCTTTATGTCTGTCTAATGTATCTTCCCATTAGACACCATTCTGCAATTAAAGCGGATCAATGCAAGTCTGGGTATGTTTACCATGCAGTGCGCACCCCAAAGCTGTAGGGAGAGCTCCAGAGTGAGAAACTAAAAAAAAAGAGGCATCTTAGGGTTGTCTTGAACAGGCTACGGCTAGTTAGCATGGCTTCAAAGGCATCTTGTAAAAGTAATTATCAAAGCAGTATAAAAGCAAATACCGAATCTCAGAGTAAACATCCATATCTGTCCAAACGGATTTACGACCGGCCTTATAGCGCTAGTCTCGTGTATCGCGAGACTTCCAAACCAAAACAAGCGCGAGCATCAATGGGCTAAACTGCAAGCGCCGTTTCTGGTAGGGGGAGACCCGATAGAGGAGGAAATGTCCACTTTTTCATCAGAACAGGTCAGTCAAGCAAAATACTTACTTCCAAGCTGCTGTATGACGATGATAATGCTGCATAGAGCCGATTTAAAAGATCTATGTTAAAAAGAAAGAAAAGAGAAAATAAAAACACATCCACAGCAGAATCAGTGCAGCGGCTTACATTTTTTATTGGGAAAAAGCAAAACAAACATAATGAAAAATGGTTTCAGCTTGGCATCTCTGATCTGATATTTTGTTATTACAAGTTCAAACTTCCCACATTTGGAGAAACTTCTGAGGAATGCAGCACTCGCGCTGTAAAGCAGCAGCGTTTGCTGCAAGATGCAAACGGTCGTCTCTGATTGGTCTGCAGTGTCTGATGTTACTGCTGAACGCCTCCTGTGTTGCAAATGTGTTTACATGCACATAAGATCCGAGTGTGCAAATGTGGTTTTGGATCATCTGCATGTGGTTCAGAAGTGGAAACGTGGTTTTGTGTGAGGAGAGCAGCGATCTGAGCTGTGTCTCAGTACATAGGTGCACTGAAGCGTAGTGCGCACGGACATTTTACACTTACCTGGTAGTGATGAACCAGCATTTTACCGCCACTGTCCAGTTCATCACATAAATCCACCAAATAAACATCTGCAAACTACAACATTAATTATGTTACATGTACAACCTGTTTAGATCGGCTAAACCGGCTAAAACTGCCGACATTTACTGTCCAAACTTTGCTGCGTCGGTATTTGTCCCACCCTTCCTCCACATCACAAATATGCCGTTTGTTTAGTGCGCGTAGTGTGCATCATTCTGCACTGGATTTTCAGCCATTTTTGTTGTTTGCATCCAGTTAGCGCCCCGCTACATGGGAGTAATTATCACACACTGGGGCTTTCTGGTCTTACTGCCAAATAGACAGCATTTTCTGATCCACTAACCTGGACGAGGTCATGTTCAGAGGAAACGATCAAATGAAGTCATGAGATCTATTATTATGTCGAGATGAGGGCTGCACATTAGATGAAAATGTAGCATTACTGCAACATCAATAAGCACAAAGAGACGAAGCAGAGACACCTGGACTGAGCTGCAGCAGGTGTTCATGAAGCGTTCCACTTCTGTCCCGGTTAGCTGAATGAGATCAGACTGCTGCTAACGGGAAAGCAGCCTTCATTAAGACATCGTCCTGTTCCAGATCCAAACATCTTTGCAATCTCTCTGTTGTGTAAATTGATGCTGCAGTTGTGTTTTTTAATCTTCAGCGGTCAGATAAACATTTCTCTTTGTTTTTTCTGCAGGATTCTCTTCAACAACTTCAGCAGTTCTCAAAACTATCAAACATTAAAAAAAAACTTTTTAGGAGTTTAACCCTCTAAATGTCTGTACTTGATGTCACTGTTATTAAAAAACAAAAAAAAACTGGTTATTTTCCACGTACAGTAAGAAATATTAGGTGCATAATAATCCTCACAGCTTAAAATTTTCGGTGCTTCCTCATTCAGGCTAAGATGATCAAATATTAATATTAATTATTTGGGAGTAAAATGTGTTTACTAGCTTATTTAATTGAAGAAGATTATCTTGAGCGTTGCCTGATATTCCAACCACGTGAGAGGTGTTTTTTGTAATATGTGATTTTTTTTTACTAGTTGGAGAGCAACCTGTGCAGTAAACGTTGCAGAGATTTGACCTCCGGCATGTAGCTCCTCTGGAATACGTGCAGAGTGGAAACAACGTGGTTTAAATGCAGAACATCCTTCCGTTTGCATGCATATCATATCAGTTAGTCTGCATTAATGATCGTTCAGCAAAAAGCTGAAATAAACCAAATGGAGGAAAATACCTCCTTGTTGGTTGAAAACATGTTATCTCGGAGGCACACGGAGGAAAATAAGAGCGCACTGGTTGTGTCTTCCGGTAACGGGGGAAAGTTAGGTAGAAATGTGGTCAGTAGATTTTTATCTTTCTCCTGTTATCTCGCCAGCGTCTCCACGGCTTCCTGCCAGCTGCAGGTGCGACGGAACGAAAGCGACTTTTTATCAGAGGCGGACTGGCGCTGCCTTCGCTGCCCGCCGTTAAGAACCCGTTTGTGGAATTTTCCTTTGGCAGCTTCGGAGTGAAAGTGAAGCTGTTTCAGAATGACAAACAAGCACAGTCTCGCTCTGACCTGCGAACACCGCTGCAGGCAGGACACACACGCATGCACAGGAACACACCGAAACGCAGACCTGAGCGTGCATGCATGCATGTGCACGGCGGAGATTTGGTGATATGCTGAGAAAAGGTGATAGGTTGGACAAAAGCTGGTTTCTGTCTGCGCATCAGGATGTTTCTGAGGGTTGGGAGCTGGTTTGACACCCCACATCCTGAAAACTTTTCTCGCCGCTCCTGTTGGTTTACTCCCATCATGTGACTCCCTTTGGGCCTGAGCCGCGGATGAAATCAGATCCAATCTTTCTGGACTCAGCTGAGCTGAAACCTGCTGAGTCTGTCTCCAGACGCGGATTCTCAGCTGGTCGAGACATTCCTGAAGTGTGTGTGTGTGTGTGTGTGTGTGTGTGTGTGTGATGTAGAGTGGAAAGGTCACTGTTACGCTGCAGCTTGATCCTGCAGACAGTAGGGAACTGACCTTAATTCTTTTTATTTCTTACAAGCAGCACTGAACCAGACAGGTTTTCTTCCACGTTTCAGAGTCGGGTGACAGAAAATGAACTTGGATGTTTTCGGTGATTCCTTTGAGATGATTCAAACATCCGTGTTGCATCTGACATCATGCACACTAAACACACTCATTTAATAAAACACAATCATAAATCAATGCTGGAATGATGGAGAGCAGCCATATTAACCAGCTTCTTCCCGCTGCTTGCCTCTCAGCCTGACAGAAGATGTGATTGTGCTGTTTGGGTTAAGTTTAACCAGATCACTGAAACATAACCTGGCTACTTTGAAGTTCAGGTCCTGGATGTTTCCTCCTGCCTTGTCTCCGTTCTGTCTCTGCTGCTTCTTTACAAACAAACTGCAACTGAGCACATCTGGATCATCAGGAGCAGTTTTGTCTGTTTGGAGTTCTGGATCTCAGCCTGAAAAGCTGTTACAGCAGCACCGGAAAAGAATCATCAGAAAAGAATCATCAGCCGGGAATGAATCACAATAACAAGCTGGTTTCCAGTGCCCTGAAATTCTGAAAAACCTGAATATTGCGATAAAAATCAGGTTAATTGAAAAACTTAAGTGACCAAAACCCTTCATGTAGAGCTAAAAAGTTTTTACGTTCTCATGATGTGGTTTTTCTGATGTATTGGTAGGCTCATATGATTACTTCTAAGTGTAATGGAAAGACTTTTTCCGGACTTCACATAGCAGGTCACACGAACAGTTTGAAGATGGCGTGGAATATATGGACGGACCAAGAGACAGGATTTTTTTTTAACAAATAATTAACCAGAATAATCAAACCTCCATCCATGATAACTAAAATAAGCGAAATGCTACAGAACATAGAACGTTTCATATCTCCATCTTCCTCAACATGAAGCCTCATGGGACAAGATTTTACGAGAATTACAGCTTATGTGCGAAATGTATCAAAGTTTACTTGAATAAAAGTAAAATTACTGAAAACTACTTACAAAATTACTAATTAATCACAGAAACTACTCAATTGCAGTAACTTTAGTAAATTTGTAGCTAATTTCCACCGCTGGAAAAAGATGCAGAGAAAAGCATCTTCAAACGGAAACAGCAGCGAGCAAACCTGCTGGTTTCCAGTCCAGTTCCTGTTCCTGACCAGTTTTTGTTGCTTAAAAGTAACTAAAAAGCCTTCGTTTCTTTCATATAGTCCCAGAGACCTTTAAAAACACCACCGTCTTTCAGCCGCTGCTGTTCGTCAGGGGGTCAAAAGACTCGCCTTTCATTTTTTAATCCAAGACAAAGGCCAGAGGGATGAAACGTGTCGGTGTTTTTAAAGGTCATGAATAATAGCAGAGCAGTACCGCTGACGGAGAGTCCAGTGGAGCTGGTTTTCTCTTCCTTACTCAAAGATCACATCAGACAAGAACTGGTGAATCTGATGTGTTTCTGTGTTTTTATCCATAAACAGCTGAAGCATTAAAAAGTCGCGTTTTCCATGCAGGAATGCCGACTCTGAGCCAGATGTGCAGTTTGTTTTCGGCAGCCTTTTCCAAATAAATCAATTAAAGCTCTTAACTTTGGTTAAAAATCAAAATTTATATCGATGAGGCGGAAAAATAAAAAGCTGCCATTGATCTCAGCCGAGTGGATATTGTTTGATTTGGGCTGCAGGCGAGGAGACGGCAGGTCAAACACTGCGAACATTGATTTCCGTTTCAGTACATTTCACAGAATGCGGCTCTGAATCAGAGGTAATTTGTTTTCTTTGAGGTTGTTTTCTGCTCCATCAAACACTCCATCAGGAAGCAAATGGATCAAAATGCTGCTTTCATGTCACATGACAGAAAAGGAACCTGGGAAAATGGATCCGACACAAAGCAGACATCACAGCGATGTTATAAAGCAGCAGCTTTTAACAACAAGCCAAATCTTTTTAAGACACAGATTTCCTGTCAAACAGCACTTTCAGGTTACATCACTGAGGATAATTTATCCTTATCATAGAAAACCCGCCCAACGGTGAGACTCCTGCAGGCTGGTTTCTACCAAAGATTGTTTATAGAGAGAAGCTCCACTCTGTAGGATGAGCCATGGAGAAAGTTCAACCTTTGCTCCTAGCAGAAAATGAGCAGTTTGCTGTATTTTTGACATTTTAGTCATAAATTTTAACTTTGAGCTTTGGTTAAAGGAAATGTTTGAAAATATCAATCCAAAGTGACTCCTTCACATTTATTTGTTGAGTTAGTCTTGAAAGTTTTACAAATACTTTGAAAAGGAGCAAATTTAAACAGCTTTAATCAAGACTTTTTCTCTGTCAGCTTTAGATCTAACTGCTCATTTCAGCTAAAAACATGTTAGTTTTACAAGTATCAGGTTGGACAAGACGACAGAGGAATTATTTCATTTGAAATTAAAAGTGGAAAAAACCAGCCACTTAATTCGGAATTAAGCTTGATTCGGAATTAACGTTTGCATCAGGAATTAAGTGTTTATATGTTCATTTTTCATCTGTTTAAAGCAGAAATAACTTTAATTCTGAACTAAAGAGAAATTAAAACTCTAATGTAAACGTAGTATAAAAACATCAAGGTAACAGTAAAATAAAATAAATGTGAAACAGACAAAAGTCCTTTAGTTCGGGTGATATTTGATATTTTGAAAATGTCTCTCTCACTGATTAAAGGGTTGATCTGAGGACCTGAACTGTTCATTGACTGAAGCAGGGTTGTGGTTTCAGAGGAAGCAGAACTCTGGATGATCTAACTAAATGCCTTCTCCTCGTGCACATCCACATTGTCATTTTTATTTATTTAATAACTTTTTGCAGGAAATTCTCCTCCTGACAAGCTGTGATTGGTCAGAAGATGTTTAGTAGAATTTAAATTTTATCTATTTTATCCATTCTTTGCTTAAATCCTCAACTCATGATGTTCCCCACTGGCTCTCCCTCTTCTTAAATTTCCCATCCTCACACCTGAGCGGCCCCCGCTCTGTGCTTGAAGGCGGTGCATAAAGCCCGGCATCCCACCGCTGCATGGCCATCGGGCCGCTGACGTCGCTCTGTGTGGATGCTGCTGCTTTGACTTTGCCTTCATTCAGAAAGCTCCGTCTCCTCTCAGCAGGATCAGCTGCTTCAATGAGCTCACGTAAATAAAGATGACAAGAAAAGAAAGAAGGAGAATCAGTGGAGGGGAGTTTAAAAAGAACTTTTCAGCTCAAACTGCATGCAAGAGCACAGCATCATGATGGGACTTCAGATGTTTTTGTGCCTAAATCTTGTGAAAACTTCTCTCCATGTTTCATTGTTTATGGCCTCTGCCATTCTTTTTAAAGGATACATTTGGGTCTTTTTCCAGGAGCTGACTCAATTTCAGAGACTTTGCAGAAGCTCCTTATTCCTCCATGAATTCACTAATCGGTTGAAGTCGATTAGTGTAGAGGCATGGGATGAGCAAAGATGGTCGGTTCACACTTTGTTTGGTGCAGTGCGAACACCGACCACTCTGATGAAAGCCGGTTTGAATAGTTGAAACAAACAACCCTGAACATTAAGATAGACCTCACATCGTAACATCAGCTCGATAAACTCTGAACTCTGCTGCAGTTTTTACCATCAATTTGTCACCATGTTTGCTTTTGTTAAGGCCGTTTCTCCTTCTGTATCGATGGTGCATTCATGACAAATTGGAAATGAGATCTTCCATATTCCAACAGGTAAAAAAAAGCAGAAGACTTTGAACTTCCCCCTTTATGAGGTAAAGTGATTGCAGCATGAGAATCTGGAGAATCTGAACAATGATGAAGTTTCAGACCTGCAGCAACACAAAACAAAATGCCAGGCTTTTACTCTGAGCTCCTTCCAGCTCGTAGGTCCAGCATCCTGCAGGTTTTACATGTTTCCCTGCTGAAACACCCGACTCAAATGAAACGGCCTTCAAGAGGCAGATGCAGAACTTCACAAGCTTTTCATATCAGATCAAGTTAGATTTCATTTATATAGCACTTTTCACCCTACAACACAAAGTGCTACATCATAAAAACAATCCATGTGTATATTAAACAAAAAGCAATCTTTGGCACAACAAAGTATAAAACAAAACCATTTAAAATATGCAACATGCCCACCAAAGTAATCCCCATGCCTCCCTGTTTTACCCAAACAAGAACTCTAACCCTTATTTTCTGTCCTTTAACTGGATCATGGCAAAAAAAGAAAAAAAAGAAAAGTGGAGCGAGCAGGCATGGCAACCTGTGGAAAACACTAAAGTTAAAGAGAGCAGAGAAAAAATAATACTAACACAGAAACAGATAAAGCATGATTGATATAAAATAAGACACTAAAGCACAAATAAACTGATTAAATACCTACGTTAAGGAAAAATAAGATACTAGAACACCAATAAAACAATAAATAATTTAGTAAGAGCTGAAGCAGCACCGATGGAGGAGCAGCTAATATAAAACCTGCAGGATAGCGGTTCCTGATAGTGACCCCTGACCTAAACTGATAGAAAAGTCAGAGGAGTGTTTCCACATGACTGCAGACGTTCTTCTTTAACGTTTCTGTTAACAAACCACAGAGGCAGGAGGTGAGCGCCCACACATGGCTGACATTTGATGTTTACTGTTAAAAATCACCATCGTGTCTGTGAAGCTGAAAGCAGCTCTTTAATTAAAGGTCATAGAAGCGACATGGTGACCAGGAGGAACTTGTTTTAATCCAGATCGTTTCCCCGACCTCGCCTAATCGTTTTACCCGGAACTAACTCTCCTCACAACAGTTGTTTGTTACTGATAGTTGAGCAGAGATTCGGGGAAGAAAACAAGCCAGATGTTTACTTGTTCAGGTCTTGTTGGCTCAGTTTGGGTTCAGACTCTGTACTGGTAGCTTGGGTTCAGGGGTCCACTGTTCAGGCAGCTGATTGGACGACTCAGTCTGTCAATAAGAGGACAAACAGCCTCAGTGTTGACTGACTGACAGTTATTATGGTGAACACTGATGGTGGTGTTAAAGAGCAGCCAATATCTTCTCTTATTACACCTAATTCAATTCTCTCTAACACACAAACACACACACACAAAAACACACACACACACACTGAGTTCTGCCTGAGCGAGAAATTAATTCCTCTTTAAGTCAGAGAGTCCGGAAAAACATGAATGTTGCAATGAGACAGTAAGAACTGGTGAGACAATGTGTACTCGCCGGTACTGTACAGGTATGTGTGTGTGTGTGTGTGTGTTATCTCTTCATCTCCTACATGTTGTGAAACGGAAAAATTCTCTGCCCGTCTCTGAGCTCTGATTGGCTGCTGCTGTGATTGTGATCAAGAGTTGCGTAGACTTCCAGAAAGAAGTCCATCTCTTTCTCAACAGCTCAGAACAAACAGAGCAGAGTCGTGTTAATACGACTGATTTCAGCTGAATTCCTGTTTATTGGTCCCCATCCAAGCTTTTAGGCATTTAATTACATACTTAGAGGAAAACAGAAAATAGCTGCAGTGATTTATAGAAAGATGTTCTAATGTAAATACAGATAAAGGCAGAAACAGAGTCCGTCCAGGTCTAAGGTGCTTGAAAGTGAATGTTTGGTCTGAGCAGCTTTATTCTTCATCCCAGTTTGATCCTCTCAGAAAAGCTTTTTGTCTTTTCTTTAATCCTATACAGACCAACCCAAGAAAAAATGGGGAAAGAACTCGACTTTTTAAAGTCATTGAATTGAATTTTATTTTATTTTATTTTATTTTGTTGATCCTTTGGCTAAAAGGATCAACTCCCGATGCATCTCTCAGGTCCTGGTTCAGGGTTTTTTGTATTTCTTAGGACATCGCTTTCAGATCCTGTTCATCTACTGTAGATATTTATTTCCATCCAAGCATATTTTTTTTCCTCCTCATGTCCAGGTTCTGCGTATCATGCTGAGTTATTCCAGGTTTCCAGCTCTTTGGGAATCGCCTTGTTGTTGCTACGATCCTATTTTCTGTCAAACTGCCTTATCTTTATTGTTTGTCTGTGACAACATTAGTTTATTGAGTCCTTGACTTAGGACTGTTTTATGATTTAAATAATTCATAGATCAGTGTTAAGTGGTTAAACAAAAAAAGTGGTTACAAAATTAGTGATAAGGCAGAAAAAGTTCATAGAAAAACTTGAAAAACTTTCAGAAAGCTGGAGGGCTGTTGATCAAGACCACTTCTAATATAAATGACAGTCTTCAAGATGAGTCTTCAAGATGATCCACAAGACCAGAAAAACCACAAGTCTCCGAATCAAAAGAAGTATTGGCTGACGAGGTGTAAATGGCTGGTTTCACCAAACCGACGGCAACCACGCTCTTTTCATTAGACCCGTACGGCTCGAGTTGCACGGCGGAGCAATCCTTACACAAATCTATTTATGAGGAAATGAGGATCAGCAGCATAATGATGTTTCAGCTTGTTGTTTAACCTGGTTCCTTACTGTCCTGGCTGGAACAGGGGTTCTCTCAGAGAAAAACCTTTTAATGGCCCAAACCTGCTCAGCTGAAACATCCAGCAGTTAAAGAAGCTGAAATCTGCCTGAGGACATGTTAGAAACCAGAGCCCGAACTAAAACAGTGTTAGAAGATCCTGCTGTTCCATTAGGCTCCTCTCCCTCCCTCTCTGCTCTGCATAGTCCCCTCCAGCAGAGGAAGCCGGTCACCATGGGTACTGTAGATGCAGCAGTGATTGATGATCAATGATATACAGTCATATAAAAAGAAAATTTATTAAAAGCTGCAGAATGAGCCCGTTTTCTGTCAGATACCTGACAGCTTTCTGAGTCTAGACATTGGTTTTCTGATCACATGATGTCAGAGGATGTTTTGTCAAAGCCTGGAAAAGTACCAAGTCTGACACGGAAACTAAAAACATAATCAGTCAGAAACTTTTCACTGTGACGCACAAACACGTCTGGAGGGAAGTTCCACTACTTCTGTTTTAAAGTAATTAATGAATCAGATTATAGGAAAAGCTGTGATTTAATAAAACATCTGAAGCTCAACAGAGCTTATAAGCTGAGGTTCTTTTGATTCTTGTGCATGTAACATTTTTAGATGTTTGAGATATTTATAAGGATGCATTCATATCTTTGAAACATTATGTTCAATTTATGCATCAGATGCCATTTTTTCTTGTAAAATCAGGAGGGAAAATAGAAATGACTGATTTTATCCTGCTGCTTTAATTCTCTGATTTTAGTTTGTGCTTAAAAACTGCTGAAAATATTGTGAATAATGTGAATTACATCAGATTTTCTCTTCTTCGGCAGTTCTTGCTGCATAGGAGAATCATATATGTACTTCTGCATAAGTTTACCTTTTATTTAGCAAATTTGATTAAATTATTACATCTGTGAAACCTTTGGATTGAAACCAGATGCTCTAATATAACTGATTTCTATTATTATGTAATTACTGTTGCAGACGTCATTTATTCCGCCTGAAATGTCTGCAGGGAAAAAACGAACTGTTCCTTTAAACGTGAAGCCTTTAGAGGTAGATGACCTGATGGCAGGGATAAACATGGCAACGTAACCTTGATAGTACAGAACAGTTTGTCCAACGAAAACACACCCACACGCCAACCATGACAGCGTTCTGGGTGATGGATCAGAGGATTTGGAGACTCAGTCTCTCTAAGGAAAACGAAACAATGAGGACAACAGCGGAGATTTACAGCTCTTCCTTCCCGGTGCATTGCAGCTCAGCTGAGTCAGCTGAGGAGGATGGATGAGGAGGCTTTTATAGATCCAGTTCCTTCATGTTTGTTTGCTCTCTGATTCATTCACACTTTATTTCCCAGAGCTGTGTGAGGATTGCTCCGCCGTGCAACTCGAGCCGTACGGGTCTAATGAAAAGAGCGAGGTTGCCGTCGGTTTGGTGAAACCAGCCGTTTACACCTCGTCAGCCACACCCACGCACCGCATGCTGGTGAAAGGCTTCTTTTGAATCAGAGACTTGTGGTTTTTCTGGTCTTGTGGTTCATCTTGAAGACTTGAACTGAATCCAGACTTTTGCAACACTGCATCACAAGTACTCCTTGTTAAAAGTGGTTTATGGTTTGAGTGATTCTTTTCAGGCTCTTCGGTGCCTCTGCAGACGGCTGGTAAGGCCAGAACGTGTAACCACATATGCAGAGCGTGCAGACTTTGCATGCACATGGAGCCAGAACCCTTCATAAACCAGAACAGGAAGAACAACTCAGGCTTGTTTTGGAGAGAGATCTTGCAGGAGATTCCCTGATATCCACACCTCTATGTGCTGTAAACTGTCCTATCATATGAATGAATCAAGCATGAACAAGACTGCGTGCACATCTGCAGAGTCCCATGCATCAACATGATGATGCTGATGGTTTGAACGATCAGTCATTTCTGGTATAATGCTTCAGCTTATACACACTAACGGCCTTGGATGTGTCTAATTAGGCACAAAGAAGCTGCTTCATATGCTGCTGGGACCAAGGCCGTCACTGTTAGACACAGGTAGAAGGATTCACCTTCTCATTCGCTACCGCCGACCTCTTAATTCAGGCTCGTAACTGGTCAGATTGGTTGCTGGTTTTGGGAAGTAAAAGGCCTGTTCCTGTTTTTGACCCAATTATTGTGCCAAACGGATTATCTTCTTCTGTCGGTGATGAAGCAATGAAATACTTCTCATGTGAAAAAGCCGACTGTGCTTCGTAGAAATGAGTCAGTTCTTTATGACAGTAAACGTCTGAATGACAAGATATTACAACATGTTTGGTCTTCCAAAGAAAATTGATTTGTAATTACACACGCACACACACACAGACACACACACACACACTTCTCAGGTCCAGTATGCTGCACAAAAGCTGGGGCTGTCATCCAAGAAGTAGCCAGACCCAACCTGTTCTTATACAAACACTCTGCGTGTGTTTGTATTTGCATGACGTGTCCGATCGTCTCCTCTTTCATACATTGAAAGGCTCACAGGTGAACAGGCATTTAAACTGGGATTATAGTCTCACTGCTTAGATTAGCATGGTTATATAACATTGTTTGTGTGCATATATATTTTGTAATAAGAAGGAAAAACCAAAATTTATTTTTAAATTAAATCAAAACAATCTTTATCGCTGGGGTGGAGGAACCCCCGCCGCCCAGATAGGAGTTAGAAGAACTGTAAGAACAAGTAAAAGTAGCAATAATGAAAACTGTTAAATAATGAAAATTATTAAGCCTTCATAAACTAATATGCTAAGAAAAGTAAAAATGAAATAAAATGCAGAAAAATGGTATCAGATAAAATGATACAAAAAGAAATTAAATCAGATAAAACTCAGTTAAAAGCTAATCTAAAAAGAAGGGTCCACTGTGGGGACATTATTAGCGTGTGGACGGTTCAACACGTCACAGATTTTAGAGGTACTCTGTGGTTGTTGTGGCACGGAGGAGGAGAACGTTGTCATGGAGACATGGAGAGGATGGATATGTGGGATCATCACTTACTCTAGAATCTGTTTATAAGTCAGGTGCCAGCAACTGGAAAACATTTACCTGTGCTGCTCACTCCACCAATGTCCAGCCCTATTTTACCTTCTCACAGAGGTGATTAATGAGATTTTCCAACCATGCGTAATGCAACACCAACTGGTATTTTTAAAGAGGAGGAATAATTACACAAGAATGATCTGCTTCTTTATTTAATGCTGCATTGACGTCCAATCATAATAAAATGTGTCATATATCCGATTGAGAAGTGTGGTTTCACCTGTTTGGCTCTAGCCTGTTTTTTAGGTTTCTGCTCATAAATGACATTCCCAAAACGAATTGTTTATCTCTGCATCTATGAGGTCTCTTTGAACAACTTCTGTTATGATAAAGGGAACACTTGTGAAATTTGTTAAGAGTTCTAAGTATCAGTATTTTTGTCACTGACTCAGAGTAAATTAAGATGGAAAAAAGAAATCCCACACTTTTTCAATTGGGATCTTTAAAGTGATGCAGATGAAGCTGCGGTAAGCATCAAAGTCCCCCAATTGGGGGAGCCAAGAGTCGAATCTTTTCATGATCGGATCATCGGGAAAAAAATAAGCATGTAAACATTTAATCCAGTCGGTTCTGGGTGGATGTTGTTTCTGCACATGCTTGAATCGTGTGGGGGTTATGTGACGCGACGAGTTTCAAGGAAAACCATGAACAATGGCGGCAGCAGCAGAGCAGAACAGGACTGTGGCAGATACAAAGTTTCAATTGAAAACTGAAAGAGTTTCAGGTTAATTGAGCTTTTTGACGGTTAAAACTTTCAAAATAAAATAAAATCCCCATTTTCTGAACTAATAGCACTGTGCATGTCCAGAAAGGGTTGGAATGTACTGAATCTGTCAATCATATAAACACAACAGATCGGATCATTTTACTCAGCTTTCATTTAAACATGTCCGCTGTAATCTGATTACATTGATTTCAGTCGGATAGGTTAAATTTTTGTTCATGTAAACGCAGCTTATGTTGACATATATTTCCACATGTCAACCTTTAATCAGACGTCCGGTTGTTTAATTGTCAAATAAACCTCTGTACTTACTTTATCAGAGGATTATGGCCATTTTCTAGAGGTAACAACCAAGCTATGACTGTAAGCATGACAAGAAGCAGCGTCTGTCTTTAAACAAACACGTGCAGTCTTTCATCTCTAACCATTAACGTGACCTCTGACCACCCTGTTAGAGCCATTAATGATGTCATTAGAGTAAACTGTGGATGTCTTCCCTTCTTAGAAAAGAACAAACATCTGATTTGGCCACCCCATCAATCCTTGCATAATAACATTACAAATCGCACTATTGCAGCAGAAAGCTTAACAATAGAAATATCTTTATTTCCATATTACCTGAAATTTAAGTAGTGTTGAGTCTACATGGAGGGGGGATCTCATGAAATCAAATACACACTTCACTCATGGTGCTGAAAGGACACTAGAGGGTGCTTCAAAGCATCTTGGGAAATATTCAAATACACCCATCCCCAGGACCAATGATCTAACAGCTTTCTCCGGTCATAAGCCAATCAGTAAACAGCACCACAGCAAACGGTGGTCAGCTCCAAAAAAATCCTAACAAGCCCAAACAACACGCAGTCAAAAGGAGGAAACGATCTCCACCAAGAATATTTTATTGTTACAGGGTACATCTTTTGGTCAGAAATGTTGTTGACTTATTAATAAATGAATGAATTTATTTAATTAAAGAGAGAGAGAAAGAAAGAAAAAGAGTTATGGTGCGTTCCAGTTGTCTCGGAATTCCGAGCGGAAGTCGGTCGGTGACGTCATTCCGAGGTAAACAGCGTTCCAGTTGCACAAACTCGGAAAAAATGGATCCTCCAGCAAAGC
>JAVQJG010164839.1:0-23101 GCA_036024015.1 Craterocephalus amniculus
TTTCAGTTGATTTGTAATGAATACACAATGTATGACATTTCATGTTTTTTAATTGCATTACAGGAAATAAAGAACTTTATCACAATATTCTAATTTTCTGAGACAGACCTGTATGTCTAACGCCTCGTGACCAGATCCAGAATATTAACATTTTCTGAGTTAAACGATGTCCGATTATTATCTACCTGCAACTAGAAGATGGCATGTTGCTATGTTTTAAAACATTTTGGCCATGGTTGACATCCAGTGCTCTATATAATTTTTTTTTTAATTATTTGATTTAGTTCTGTGTTACTTTAAGTCGAAGTAGTAAGCTGGAAAGTAATTGACATCTTCTAATTGAAATACAATTCCAAAGTAATCCCACATGCTAACAAAATTACTGAAGCTTTGTCTACCTCTGAATGAAAGAGAAAAAAAAAAGTTTCTTTTGTAAATGCCACGTACACATTTTTTTTAGCAGGGGTGTCAAAATGACTCCCAGTGGTGGTTCTTGGATTGGATGTTGGTGGTTGTAGTCTTAACAAAAACTTGCTGGATCCAGATGGTGATGTAGATCACCTCCAAAATCGAAGCCCTTGTTCCTTATCCCACTTCAGAGATTTTCAGAGAATTTAATAAAAATCTATGAATTGCTTTTTGAGTTATGTTGCGAACAGACAGAAAAACGTTGGAGGGCAAAAATATAACCTTCACAGCTGCACGGTTTCTTTCATTTCAACATCCTGGCATTAAAACAGGGACGAATATTCAGTCATGACTTCTGCGGGCAGCTTACAGCCCCTAGTACCCTAGTAAACAGAGCAGTGGCCAATCCAACCAGAATGAGAGCCTTTCCCACCAGGAGCTCATCAAATCTGCCACAGCTGGAGTCTCCAGCAGACTCAAGCAGGCAAGATTGTAACTTTTCAGCCCCACCTGGAGTCCCCTCTACATCTAATTAACTTGCTAAATGACCTGTTGATCACACACTCAGCCAGGGCTTTGACTCTGCACCTCATCAAAATATTATTCTACCCTCTGCTTAGTCTTTGTTGTATTTTGTAAACATTAAATGCTCGGCTAAATTTGCATAAAACCCAAATCATGAGACTGTGCTGCTCCACGGCTTTTTCTAAAACTACATGGTTTGATATCTATATAAAAAGAATAAAAATCTCTACATTTTGGGAGTGGTACCAGTGACTCCCAATGACTTTAACTGGGACGATCAGCTGCAAAGCCACTTCCATGTCCAGTGGAACGGAGGGATCACATTCAAGGATGTGATTACAAGGATTACAAGTTCAGATGCGGGTTCAGCTCCAGATACCAAAGTAGATCTTTGTTCTGACACAGATCCTTCTATGTGACACAGGAAATATTTCATCTCTGAATCCGTTCAGTTCCTGATATCTGGAACTATCTGCTGCTTCAGACCAGTTGCTATGGCGATTGGCTGCTTCACTCAGCATGGACAGTTGGACATCCTGGTGGCTTAACAATTTACTAAAGTGAAAATTGGCTCAATGAGCAAGTCCAGTGTTCTTTTTTAACATCAGGAAATCCCTCTGAGGTCTTAAAGTCCCTTTGGATTTTATCCTGGGTTTCAAAATATCTGAAGTGTTTTAAAGTATCAAATCAAGGAAAGAAACTGTACTTCTAAAATAACGTACATCTCTGAAGATACATAACAAATAAGGTCGCACGAGGGAGAGTGCAGAAATGGTAAAGGCTTGTGTGTCCGTATGGCCATCATATACATAGATTTCCTGCACAGAAATGATGTTTTTCATGCTTGGGTGGGAGCTGTGCAGGGGAAAAGTCAGGATTTCACCAGCAGTGGAGCACCAGCCGACTCTGTGGCTTGAGGTGCACATTCTGGGGGCGCATGCATCGAAAGACACAAGACTGAACACAAACTGGGGCTAAAAACAGGAGAAAATGGAGCTGAAATGCACTGCAGCGCCAACATTACACAGCAGCAACACAGAAGCTGCAGTAAAAGCAGCGACTTCTTCCTGCAGCAACAGAAGTAACAGAGCTTCATGTCTGCCAGCAGATGGCTTCTTTGGCCATTTAAATGCCTTCTGTCACCCGTTTTCGTCACTCTTTCCTGCCGGCTCAAAACTGAATGGCAGTGGATCAGGGCTGGGACAAAACACTTTCCACCCGATTCACCTCCTTTATGAGTTTTTAGGTGCTGATTCGAATTAAATTCCTATTCTCGTGAAACTTCGATATTGCAGATTTTTGTGGAGAAAAACTAATTTCACGAAACATTTTGCTACTTTTTTTTTCTTAATTTCAATTAGTAAAAAACACAGTAGCCAGACCAACATTCTACTGATATAATGCCAGAGAAGAGCAGTAAATAAGATAAGTTAAATAAAAATTAAAATACAATTATCATTAAAAATGTTTGCATTTATTTGAAAAAGATTTTTTTAACAAAAAAAATAAAATAAAAAGTAAGATCGATTTTAAAATTGTGAAATAAAAAATTCTGATATTAAATTTTTTCGATTAAATTTTCCCATCCCAACTGTGGACCTCCAGCATATAACCTGTATCTGGAGGAAAGTCACATGGAGGCGGTGGTAGCACTGTTTCCTGTGAAATATGACCCATTTTAGTTTACTCACATCTTGTTGCTTAGAAACCATAATCTTGTTGAATAAAACCAGAAAGCATCCATAGATTTAGTCCAAACAAACAGTCAGTGGATATAATCAGGACAGATCTACTGGTGTCCCTGATGTAATGGTGGGTTATGGGCCAGTGCCGCCGTGGGTGGTAGTACCTGAGTGGTCTCGTTGAAGCCCGGCAGCCAGCCAATCTCCGACGGTCGCTCTTCGCCTCCGTTGCTGCAGCCGAGCGCCAGCAGCGCTCCTTTGCTGACCAGCAGCATGTCCCCGACATGCAGGTCAATGTCCTCCTCTCTCTCCTTCTTGTAGTCGTACAGCGCTCGGTACTGAAAGCCCTCTGAGCTCATCCTGACATCTATTAGAGTATGGCTTCACAATAAGTAAAAAAAAACAACTCTGAGTAGAAAATATTACAAAAATATGTTCTGTTGTCCTGAGGAGATCTAATGTGGTTCTGTGTGCGTCTCCCCTGTCTCCATGTCTGCCGTCCTGTCATCCCTCCAGGCCGAGCCACAGCCGCGGGATCAGAGAGGCATCTTTGACCTTCATGAACAGGAGTCTGAGCAGAGGTAGAGGCCACATCTGGGGAGGTGAAACTCAACCTGAGAGGAGAGAAGAGGTCAGCGTTTAACGATCAGGAGGAAGAGGCAACAGCTGCTCTGATTAAACACAGCCATCATGTTCACATGCCAGATGAGTTACCTACTGACAGATTTAGTCAAGATCTCAAACCAGGAAGAGCTGATTTCCTGTATGTTGCTGCCACTTTATGTAGAGTTTCCACAGGAAGTGGCAAAGTCACATTGGGCTGACCCCAATTCTGTTTAGTCTCATCCTTAAACACCAGTTATTACATCTGCGGTCGTGTCTGCTGTGAGGCCGCTCGCTTTGTTTTCGGTTCGTGGTGTTTCAGGTCTGCGATAGACTGGCATCCTGCCCACTGTGGACCGTGCCTGTCGCATGGTAACTGCGGGGCCAGGCCCCAGTTACCTCGTAAAACTACAGCACTCAAGCATATAGAGATAAAGAGATGGGTGGATGTTTCTAGTGTTTCAGACGAGGTGGTTCACCTCACACACACCAAACAAAAGTCCCGACATTTTAACGCAGGAGTGCATCTTTTCATTAGTTGACAGCTTTCAGTCAGGATGATCAATATATCTCAGTTTCATGAGTATCAGCCAACACAGTAAGAGCCAACACATGCAGGCTAGGTCAGATTAAATCAGGATCAAATTCCCAGTTTTACTTCAAAACGTTGCATAGAAATATGCAGGTGTCCATCGGTTAAATGAAGTTATTCTTTTTATTTTTTCTGATCTCAGTACCACAACAGAGAACATCTGATCTTATATCTGTAAATGCACTGTGCTTGTATGGCCCTTTCTAGTCACGTTGACCACTTTGAAACCACATATAACATACTAACTTATAATGTAGTTTCCAGAAAGAAGCCTCCCAAGTCAAGGTAGATGTCCTGAAGCCTTTTCCATCCCTTTCTTTGTGGTTATATTATTATAACACTAATTTTGTTGTGAAGCTTGGAAGTTGACCAGGGTTTGTTTATGGCTGACCAAACAGCACAACTGTAAATGTGTCTTCAATTACCAGCCTGGACATGTTCAGACTGCTCTCTTATAGAAAATGAGTTGCTACATTTCATGAAATCCAGCATTTTGCAGTCAAATAACTGAACAGGCTCAATCCCGACTGCAGTGACCCTGTGGATTAATTATGCTGCAGCTGCACTAATTAACAGTTTGATTTTGACATCTCTAACTTATACAAAACTTTTGGTTTATGAGTACTTAGCAAAATTGTATGGCATTAAAATGATTAAAAATGCCCAAGTCGTACCAAAAGTGAAGAGACATACAGGATGAGACTTCTGTAACCACATCTGATACAAACACAGCAAAACACATAAAAACTCCACCTTCCAGTGTGCAGGACTTTCTACCTTGCTGTGCTAACAGCTGGCTTCCAGTGTTTGTTCTTTCATCGTTTGCATGTCCTCATTTCAGTGAAACTTTTATGCAAGTAGTTTATTTTAATCCTCCTGTAGTGGGTCGCTGAAACAAACACCAATTTGAGCTTCAAATCTTTACAATGCATTTTGCCAGCTCCAGAACTACCTCTGCAAAGACTTCAGTTCCAGGACATACTTCTTCACCATCGCAGTCCACAAGCAAGCAGCTGAAGGCATCCATCCTGCTGCTTTACATGGACATCGAACACTACTCCTACTTCAGTTGTTGGACTTGTATCTTTTACATAAAATTTGAATTATGAATCATCAAAAAAGATTTACATTTTTCATACAGACTATTAACCAAAGTAAGTAAGATGCTCATGTTACAGAGAAAGCAACACCTCAAATGTACAAATATACAAACTAGCAGCCTTTCAAAGAATAGCTGGTGTACTACAGAAGAAATAGGAGATTAAAAAAATCCTGTAGTACTGAATATTTATAGGCAACACGTGTCTCTTGGCTGACATTTCAGACATCTTTTGTTCATTTTGTTAATAAGTATTTGCATGTGATAACTTCTCATTGCAAAAAGAGAAGTGTAGCATCTCCAACTTGACGATACGTGTGACCTGATCAATTTGGCTCAAATCAAACACACACACACACACACACACACACACACAAGCCCTAAACATGACAGAAAAGCCTGTTAATTCCTGTCAATGCCAGTTTTTAACCATTTAGATAATCAACTGAGCTCAAGACTGGCCATGAATAAATTATTACTATAAATAAGTAAATAAATAATCTGGTTGGTCCTTACAGTTACCAATAAATCGGTTTAATAATATCAATTAGAGTTTTCCAGTGTTTTAAAAATAAGAATGAGGGCATATACCAAAAATATTATCAAAATTTACTAATGAGGGGAAAAGCTGCAACAAAGAAAGCAGTTCCTTAAAATGTTAAAGATCCCTTTGATAGATTAATCTGTAAAACGTTTAATAACTAACACCGCAATAATGCAAAACCAAACACGCCTGATTTAACACCACAGCAGACAAAAAAAACAGAAAATTTTATTTTCCTGGACTAAAACCTTGTCATTTAAGCCATTGCGTTTTATTCATTTTAATCGTTAAGTATATAAGTTTAAAGGAGTTGGCGCAATGGGTATAACTCATGATCTTAATCAGCTAATCTTTCCATCATCATCAGGTTTGGTTGTTCTCAGGCGACATAGCTCACATGATGTTAGCACACAAAACCAATTAAAATGGCCGTTATTTAAATATCCAAATTAAAATTATACCAGTAAAATACACACTGAAGAGACTAAACGTATAGCAAATACAAGAAATAGGTTGATTATTAAACGCACTTTTCAGTAAACTGTGCAAAACAAGAAAAAGGAGCAGGCTGGCATTCAAGGTACTTTCCGGCTCTTGAAGTTAAACAAAAAGGACCGACATTCTACTTTAAACCACATCCAACATTCCCAATCATAACTTTTAAAAGCTAAATCCCCATGTTGTAAAACAACAACATAAAGCACAGATATGAGCCGTGAAATCCCTCCAGGAAACGGGAAACGACTATGCGTGCCAGCGCTCAGTTAGCCGTTTAGCTCATGTCGGTCGCCCCGACGTCTCACCTTTTATTTTCTGTAAGTTTCACCAGCAGAAACCATCGGGAGACACATCAGCGGTCGCCATCGCGAAGCAGCGGGCAAACACGATCTCCAGAAGCTCTTCAGAACTCAGATATTCCGTTATTTTATCGATTATTTCCAGGATGAAAGCGCTCGTGGCTCGGCCGTTTGGGTTTACGCAGCAGACAGATGTCAATTGCGCATGCTTCAAACATCTTCCGGTACAGACTGTCAAAATAAAACGGATCTTTACCGTGAGGTTTCAATTAAGACGTTTTTTTAAATTGAAAAATCTGCACATGCTTTTACCAGGCCGAAACCTGGAGGCGATGCTCCTTATAATAATTGTTTTGACCGTAATGGAAGCAAGAAAATGAGAGTAGAAGAGGAGAAAAGCGGACTGACTTCCACAAAAAAAAAACAAAGAGAGGGGGGGGGGGGTGTTGATCAGAGAAGCTACGTCAAAATCAAATAACAATCACTTTTGTAGTTAAATGTTAAAACTAATACATTTATTTTAATTAACTACATAATTTTCTTTCGTCATGACGTATTTGTAGCATTAAAAGGCAATAAAGCTATTTTACGGGGATTATAGCTCAAACTGGGAGGCAGGGCACTGACGTCACATCCGCTAACCTAGATATCGTTGCAGCGTGCAGGACTGTCAAGACAGGGTCCCTCAGCAACAAAAGACTGTGGTGGGGGGTTTACTGTATTCATGCCGTCCTCATTCATTCAGCTCTTATACAACCATTGCAGGCTTTGAACTGTGTGTGCGCGTGCGTGTGTGTTTTCTGTGTCAGTGAAAGCAGGGTAGCTCCCATATCATGTGATTGCTGCTGCAGCTTTTCCAGAACACACTGCATATCCAGTGCATTGGTCGATATGCACTACTCGTGCAAAAGGGTTTTTATTAAAAAATATAACATTTTATTTGCACCATTGAGCGATACGAAAAATCCTCTTATTTCAGATAAATAAAAATACAACAAACAACCTGGAATATGGCTGAAAAAGGCTTCCACCTCCCTCCCCCATCAGTTCAGTTCATGAATAGTAACACATTTTTTCATTAAACATTCATACAATTGTACATTTGAGGATTTCCATCCTTAGAAATATGAAAATATAAATGCTGCTGAGGCCATTTTTTACATCATTTTGTAAGCATGCCGAATTATTTATGTTTTTATAAAGACTCAGAATCCCTTATGACTAATTAACATGTACTCAGAATATTTCCTGAAAGTGGCTCAGAGAAGCAGAGCTTTAATTTCTGGCAGGACAGTCTGTTTCATACACACAGCCTCATGTGTGCTGGTGGTTTATGTTAACTGGAACTATCATCTAAGATCTGACAGCATGAACTACCACAGCTAAGCTGCTTTTGAGCACAATCATATTGTATAATCGTCTTTTTTCACCTGTAAACTAAATAATTTCAATAATACAAAGAATAATTTCTATACTTATAGGAGCATATATGGAGGGATTTTTATCAACATGCCACCGAAAGAAAACGGAAATCAGATTTTTTTCCTCCCATAAACAGAATAAACTGGACCATATAGATGCATCGGTAGGAGGTAGTATAGGCTACCTAAGTGTTGGTTGTAATTCAGTAGAAAAAGGGTGTCTAAGTATGGGCCATTATTTATTTGATATCATCCATCCATTTTAGATTACTCAGAATTTAAAAGTAAATTTAATTAAATCTGCCCACAAAAAGCTTTTCTGTCTGTTGTTAAGGCTATTCCTGTAACACTGGCAAATGAATGAACTAGAAACAGATTTTCATTTATCAGTTACCCAAAATGAAAGAAGTTCTCTTCTAAATAAATCAGACTTATTTAGATTTATTAGATTTTAGATTTAGTTTAAACAGTAATGAATTTACATTTAGGTTCTGCATTACTGCATGTTTTTGGGATGGGATTAATGACTCATCATAAGCATTAGCGTGATATGTAAACGCATCAGTCCAGTGATAAAAACAGTAACTAAGTCTGAGTTCGGAAAAAAATCTGGCTGTAATTTAATGTCACCAGCTTCACCCTGAGTTGGATTCATGTTAGAAAAATTTCATTTAGTTTCATTTAGCAAAACTTTGAAGTCAAATAAAACATTTAAAGTAAGAGAGACTAAAGGCAGCTTTGTGTGGGTGGGAGAACTGGGCAAAGATTTCCACATCCAAGGAACAAAAATGATGCAATTCCAGCTGAAACAGGCTGGAATTTGTCACTGATGTTGTTTTTGACACAATCTCACGATTATTTTGGTTTGCACTGGAAAATGCATCAGTGGTCAAACTCAATCTTTAAAATTTCTTTTAATCTTTACCACATAAACTGGTTTTTGTTTCACAATGACCAGAGGAAAAGTTCAGAGGACACAGTCCGTATTAAAATTCCAAACCAGGACGGTTGAATGTAAATAAAGTCATTAAAACTCTGTCAGGTGCATCCTTGTCTGCCTTCCTCATCATACCCAGAGCATGTGAAGACCTGGAGCTGTTTGCTACGTGATCTTTGGACCCAACACATGCCTGGTTCCTGCTGGGGTTTCTCTACATACTGAAGATGGTTCCCAGTCTGTGGACCAACAGGCTGATCCTCCCCGACAGCTGCAGCTCCTGCTTCAGGAAACGCCCCACCTGCTCCGAGTGCACAACATCACAGAACACCCAGATCTCTGCGCACTCCCGCTGGATGTTGGCGTTGCACGTCGGCAGCCTGGAAGTCCAGACTGACCGGTTCAGAGCACACCAAGTCTGCGTGGACAAGGCCAAAACAATAAAATCCATTATAATGAGCAGATTTCTCATCTTCTGTCCCGTTTCATTCATAGGAGAACATGAGACATGGATTTGATTTGCAAACATGATTTGCTAATTTGATTAAACATTTTCTCACAAGCTAAAAATTGCTGCATTTCTTCTTTATATGATGAAAAATAGATTATTTGTGAGGTTTTTTGGTTAAGGACTGTGAAGGTTTTGCTTCTGTAAAAACAGGAGATGCATGAAATGTCTTTCCTAATAAATTGGATGAATTACTGAAACAAAAAAGCCAATATTAGCAGGCAGATAATTCTATGGAAATATAGAAACCATGGAAAACAGCACCAGCTCTTCTTTTTGAAGTAAAATTTAGAAGCATTGCTGTTGTCAGTGGAAAAATAAACAGATAAAATCCACAATCCGGCAGACGTCACTGTTTCCAGAGCAGAAACTGCCGAGTGGGAATCTGTGAGATTAAAACTGATTTTATCTGCTGAGACGTTGCAGTTAAATCTGCTTCAGAAGGTCGTTTTCTCCACAGAATAAATGGGATTTGAGAGTTGAAAGTCAGAATTTAATTTTAAAAACTAGAGAAAGTAGTCGCTCCACTTCCTCCAGCTTGTCACTGAAAATAGATGAACGGTGGGTTTAAGGAGGAGGTCAGCACCACCGGTTCTTCACATAGTGCTGATCTGTCACACAATAAGAGACGAAGCAAGAACCGCTCTGCTACATAAAGTTTCCACGGCAGGGTTTCCTCTAAACTACAACACTCTATTCAAAAAGTTTTTTATGAAACAAATGTTTTCATGTTTCTCCTATTTTGAACCTGAAGCACTTTAAGATTTGATCTGAAATGTAAAGTGCATTACAAATAAAATGTATTATTATTATTATTATCTAAAAGCGTAAATATGACAAACACTCGCAAAAATGGGTGTGAATGAAAGACCTCAGAAGAGCAGCAAGTGATAAAAACATTTGTGTAGCAGGTTAGTCTGTTTGCCATCTGGTCTTTGGAGATGTTTGATTGGGGAATTTAAGCGGCTGGGGAACGTAAAGTGGACCGGTTCTGTCTGGTTTCTGGTTTTTACTGTGGTGCACAAAGCTGATGTAGTATGAGAAGCAGGACAGGCAGCCAGATTTCCACCATGCTGATCTACATCACTTCCCCTCTTTGGTCCGCTGGTTGCTCTGTGAACTTACGTTCACAGTGGTTTACAATCAGACTTTGACCCGCACCAGAGCGGGAATGATGCTTCACACTGCTGCAGATCGGCCGTCCTGTCTAATTATCAGACCTGGGGGAGCTCTGTAAAAGTTCTGATGGAAATCTGATCCACCCAAGTCTAGGCTCTGGTGAAGCTCCATGTTTTACTCTGATAGAAGCAGACAATGAGCCTGGTAACCATGCCAACAACTCATGTGCAACCTTAAAACCTGTTAACTTCTGTACTTTGGTCAGTGAGTATGAACATGAAGAAAGTGAGATGTTGAATCATTTTTTCAGCAGCTCTGAGTGCGCGCTCAGACCCACCTTTTCAATGTCGCTGCAGTTGTACTCGGAGATCACCCACTTGGCTCTCTGGCGCAGGTGGAGCCTGTGGGCGCTCACGGCGTGCTGGAAGCGCTTGGACAGCGTCTCTGAGCTCTGCAGCAGCCCGCCTCGCTGTGTGAACACACTCCAGGACCGTCTGCCCGGCTGCGGACGTTTCCCCGGCGATGCTGCCTCTCTGAGGAGGTGGTTTGGAGTCTCCGACATGCAAAATGCATCTTTGGTTTTTTCTGGAATTTGTGTGGTGACGCTGCGTTTGTCAGCCACGAGGCCGTCAGTGGCTTCCTGCCGTCCATCTTCCGTTCCAGGCGTGGTCAAAGCGGGCAGGTCCTCTGTCCCAGTAATGACCGGAGCTGGCTTAGCAGGTCTGATGGGCGGCCGACCGCCTGATGCGGCGGCGGGGAACCACGGGGTGAAGACTGGAGGAGAGCGACAGGGAAAAAGCTCCAGAAGCTTCTCAGTCCTCTCTAACAGCGAGCTGAACCCGTCTGCTGATCCAGGCTGATAGTGCAGAACCACATCCTCCATGCAGGCAGACTCTCAGCAGGCCAGCAGCTCCACCTTCCTCCTCCTCATTTTCTTCTTCCTCATTATATCCATTCAGAGACACAGATTACAAAAATAGAGACATATGGAGAAATATTTAAAAACATATATTTCACTGCAGCCCCAACTTTACATAAACCTTACATAGTTTAGATATGTGACACACACAGATGTATACCTGCAGATGGTCAATGTTTCATCTGTTAAAACATATTGTAAACAGCTGGATGTTGGCCTGTAAAGGTGGTAGCATGAGTGCTAAAGCTGTCTGCACACACCAGGAAGCAACAATGCTAACATGAAGCATGCTAATATGATGGTGAGAAATCTGAGTAGTTATTTTGGAATGAAAGACAAATACACGAGAACATCAGTGTCCATTTTAGGGATGTCACGATTATAGATTTTCTAGGTACGATTATTGTTTGAGAAATAATCACGATTTTACGATTATCATGTTTTAATTTGTATGAAATAACATGAAATCTACTTTCTGTGAAGTTTTACTTGTGTGTACCCATGTGTGAAAATAAACAAAAAGTACCATTGAATTCCCACTGGAATTGAATAAAAATCCCCTCTGCTATGGTAACAATAATAAAACAAAGCTACAGTATTACATGAATAACTGTGTGAATAATAATAGATAAAAATGTGACCTTTAGGATTTCAGTGATGACAATATAACTACATTCATATTATTAAATGACAATATTTACGAAGCTTTACGATTATTAATTGTAGCTTCTACTAGCGCGATTAATCGTGAAAATAAATAATTGTGGCATCCCTAGTCCATTTAAAGCTTAGCTAATTTCTCCCCTCCATGCAAAGCAAACAAACAAGGTGTCTCATGAAAGCAGAGACTGCTGATTATTACAAAGATGTCCGTCTCATCGCAAAATCTTCGGGGGCTAGCAGCCAGAATCACAGATCATGTCTTACTGTGGCTGATTTGTGGTGAAAACTTAAGTTGCAGCTCTAAAAAAAAACTGCTAATGTGTTCTTCTATGACTATGCCTTTCTTTGAAATGAATCATGCAGTTCCTGTTGGTTTCCATGGAGATGAAGGGGGTTTTACAGAGAAGTAATCACTCCTCCAATCATATACTATCCTGGGTCTCTCTTCTTCCAAGGACTACTTTACTAATTCCTAGATGAATTGGGCTTTAATCCACTGAAAGTAATGTGGTTTTATTTTAGGAGCTGATAACAATGTAAAATCTCTAGACTGTTGCAGATGAATTCACTATGACACATACATGGAGTCTGATGTGTTTCAGCTTTCTGTAGTGACCATGATTAAACAAACAGCCCTTGTAGTTGCGAAGTTCCACTTCCTTTAATTTGGGTACATGATTTCAGACAGGAGTCAGAAAAAATAAGCCAAAGAGGAAGTTAAATCTAAATAAACAAACAGACAACCTGTTTGGCACTGGCAGAGAGGATCAGGAAAGTTTTGCATGGGTACAGTGTACATGCTCGAACGTGCAGTTCATTCATATATATTTCATAACGAATATAACTCCATCTAAATGGGAAACGCACAGACTTTCCAACAGTACAAGAATCATCACCAAGAGGCGTAGGCCGCATTTCTAGCCTGTTTATTGGGTTGCTGAAGTTCAAACTCCAGCAATTTGAATTTCTTTTTAAACTCATGCTTTCCTGTGTTTGCAGAAATTAGGGTTAAAATAACCTTCATTAGATCTGATGGTTTAGTCATTGACTTTCCCTAAAAAAGTTCCCTAAAAAATCTGGGGATGAAATTGTGTTAAAATATACAAAACAGTTAAATCTATCTTGCTGGGCCAGGTATCTCTCTGGATGCTCAGCATCCCCAAACCTCTGATCTTAGGACCAATTGGATGAACTGTTACAAGCAGGAAATGATCCACCAGACACTTATTTACTGTCTTATTGTCCCACGTTTCAACTAACCTAAATTAAACAGCCATTTGGTTTGTGCTGCAGAGTAAAGTCAAATAAGTCTGATATATTACACATTCCTCTGTGCGATCTGTTCTAGTCTGCAGTCATTTGGACGCTTTTCTCCAAAGCGACTTTAATCTGAGAACACCAGTAATGCCAACAGAGGAGGGTTCAGTGTCTGAGCCAAGGGGAGCAGCAGTCAAACCGCCAACCGACCTGCTGCACCCGAGTGGACTGATGCACATCTAATTCGCTCATCAGAGCAGAGATACCCATGATTACCGCATCACAAACAGGTTAACATATTATGCTTCCTGGTTTTCATGCGTCAAACTGCACTTTTTATGGTTACATCATTATGGTGTCTTTTTTTCCATGGAAAAAGTGGTGCTGTTTAAAAAACAGTGAGAGCTGTTAAAGACTGTTGATCGAAAGGATCTGTTGTTTTTAGCATTACTGAGCTGACAAGCTAGCTGGAAAACCACCTGATAGTGTTTTTTACATTTAGAATCAACCAAAAAGAGTTAAACAGGTAGCTGAAATAAACCTGGTATAAAAACCATTTTGATTCAATAAAAAGACGTAAAAACCAACCTCAGTATAGCCGAGCTATGTACAAATAGTTAGCTTGACAGCTACATTCTTCGTTTGACCGCTTCGTTTCTTCTTCTGTTCACGTTCAGCAGGTGACCCGCAATACCGCCACCTAGTGGACGGTAGGGCGCCACAGCAGTCAGCAAAACCACTTTTTAAAAGAATCACGAGCGTTCATATATATATGCGATATATGTATCACAGTCTCTTAATCTGTCACTTAGACTCTTTGTCTTTTAGAGAAGCAGTTCTTAGCTATTATTATGCTGCAAACAAGTGGAATATTAGATCATGATGTGCATTTTACTTTAGACTTCACCATTTTTGAATGATTTTGTGTTCATCTTATTGTAATTCTTATGTTGTATGTAAAGCGCTTTGAATTGTCTTGGAGCTGAAAAGCGCTATATAAATAAACCTGCCTTGGCTTGCCTATGTAACATTGATATAATTAAATTAGATGCTTGGTTCTGTACATGCTCAGGATGGAATGAAGCCTGTGTTCACGATTGAATTTAACAGGATGATCATAATTACAAAAATTTAACATCAATAAAACACCAGAATCAGATTTCATTATGTTTTAACCACCAAGGATTTATTTATAAGGAAACAACATTAATGTGTAGACTACCGCTGAAGAAAAGACAGACTGATCCCAGGAGTTTGTCAATAAGACATTTTATTTCATACGTCTGTTGTCTTAATTCAAATTACAGTAATATACTTGCTGAGATGACCACCAGCTGCAGCCTGGACAGCTAAAACTGACAGCTGTACTACTTAAAGCAAACTTGTTTTGTTTTTTCTATTTTCCTTCTTTTTTAAATTGATTTTGCAACAGAAAAAAGCACATATGCCATGGAGATGTGTTGTGTGTTAACGTCAGGTAGGGTTATAGTGAGGTCTAAAAAAAAAAAAAAAGAGAAAAGAAAGAGAAAACCTTGCGCGTTGTAAAGGATCAGAATATGGCACATTTGGTCCACGTCGGTTGTTTTATTATCTTGTTTTCAAACATGTAAGAAACAAAAAGAAAAAGAAAACAGATCATAGTTTACGTGTTGTTTTTCCCCAGAAGCACAGCATTAATGACAGCATATCGACAACACGACTGTAGAAGGGGCCGCTCTTTAAGTTGCTCCTTTTGTTAAAATATTGAACTCATCAGCCAATCGTTTGACTCTATTCTTCCTGGTACAGTATCATCATCATCATCATCAGTATTAATATCTTTCCATCGAAAATGAGCGGGAGGATGTGGGGGAGGAGGGTGGTTGGAGCTTCATGGATGGCTGACGGGGAGGGCTCTGACATTCACAGGAAGTAGTCGGGAGTGCGTCTGGTCACGTGAGGCTCGCCGCGGCGAGGGGCGGGGTCAAACTGCAGGCTGGAGAGGAAGAAGAGGTTGGTTAGTGACAACTTCCTGTTGACATGAGGATGCAACACTTCAGATCACAAACATCAACATCAGGATGGTGAACACCAAACGGTTCATGTACGCAAAAGGAGAAAAATCTGAGATTATTCTTATCATTCAGTAAATTCAAATGTAGGAGTTTTTCTTAAATAACTAACTCTGATAGCTGTTAAACATCACCATCGATAACTGTGAAGGCTCGTTTCTGAACCACATTACTGCAGCAGAGGAAGTTATTGTCTCCAAACTAATGGATTAAAAGGAGCTATACCTGATATTATTTAATCTTTCTAAGAAAAATGTTTTTTTACATGGTATATTATGGGGTAAAAATGAATGAGTCCAGGCCATTTTAGTTAGCGAAAGCGGCTACTTTTTAGCTTTGGCGCTCTCTCATGAGCTCGTTTCTTTACTTCCCTGTTCCAGCATCATCCATGTGTTAAACAGCAGCTTTTCTGCTTAAAGACAGCTGGAAGTCAGAGCTGGTTTCATGCTTTTCCTGCTTCCTTGAAATGTTCAGAAAGCATTTTAATAATGTAGTTTCCAGAAAGAAGCCTCCCAGTTGTGGGCAGAGGTCCTGGAGCTTTTTCCATGTTTTCTCTGAGACAAATCCAGAGCTAATATGTAAGATTTATTTATTCTGCACACATCAGAGGGGATTTAGTTGGGATTTAACTGATTTGTCTTATTTTGTTGACATCAAAAGACAGAGGTAGATCTAACTTAAGACCTATGTTCGTATGATCTTACAAATTTACAGATTTGGAAAATTAACGGAGAAATCTGTAATGGTGACATCTCTGCAGTGGATGAACATTAGATGCATCACCAGTGAAGTTCGAAGCTTTTTAACCCTTAAGCTGGACAAATGATTTCGCAGCCGTCTACTTGCTACTTACAAAGAGTATTTCAGAGTGTCGTCCAGTTCCATGATGGCTGCCTGGTTTCCACAGCGGTAGCAGTAGTTTGGAGCACTGAAGATGGTCACCACGTTCTTGTCATGGCCCCAGTTGTAGCCCTGGAGACACACAAACAGCCCCATCAGACAGAAAAGACTTCAGCCATTTTTGATCAATTACTGAAGCTGCAGGATCTGAGTGAAACATGGATGTTTAGAAACCCCCAAAGACGAGTTGTGTTACAGCCGGAGGGATAAATGGTCCTGGTCTGACCCGTCTGATGAAGACTCCGGTCAGACTGGAAGTGTGTGTGGTGTTGCTGATGACTTTGTTACCTCCATGACCAGCTGATGGGCGCGGGACACCAGGGTGAGGCCGTTGGCATGGTTGAAGGTTTCAGAGATGTCCTGACCAAAGGTATATCCAGCACCACGGGGAGAGATGCCCCACCCACCGCGGTCGTCGGGGTCGGACCACAGCAGGTCGCACATCGGACCCTGAGGAAGAGGAAGAGTTAGAAACCTGGACTGTATGACCTTACATCATTTTCCAATGAGCTCTCCGTCATTCACACTGATTATTTCAGACAAATAAGGACACTCAGATGAGTTTCATAAATTCTGCATCCATGAAGTGATTTGTAATATAAAATATAGAATAAGAGCCGATATTCAACGAGAGTGAAAAGACGTTTCCTCCCTGTATGAAACCCGACTACCTCTGATGCGTTAGTTTGTACCTCATGTGGGACTTCTTGCAGGCGGTCCAGAGCTCGTATGTGATCCAGAGTGTCTATGGAGGGGGACAAGCCTCCATGGAGACAGAAGATCTGCAGAGACAGACTCAGATTTAAGTTCTCCAGTCTCATCATTTACATCTGAATGCGCCAACAAGCAGGTGATGTTGAGGTTTGCTGATCTCATACTGTTGGAGCGTAAATCAGCACAGCCCAACATCTCAAGTAAGTGGAAGGCGGGGCCCCTGAATGCAGCACATACCTGTCCGTCGACCAGCGCGGTGAGCGGCAGGTAGTCAAACAGGTCTGTGAAGTACTTCCACACGTTGGCGTTGCCGTATTTCCGCAGGCACTCGTCGTAGAAACCGTAGACCTGCGTGATCTGCCGCGACTCGTGGTTGCCTCGCAGGATGGTGATTCGCTCTGGGAAACGAACCTGGACACAGCAGAAGCTCTGAGTTAGGGTGCAGCTTCCTGAAGGACGCTGGATTACTGAGTGAAACCATCAACCATCAGCAGATCGAGAAAGGGTTTCACTGCCAGGTGCTTTATTCAGTCCGTTCCCAAATCTTTATTAAATCCTGTAAAAGTTTGCAGCAGCATCACAGCGGTTGTCTGCACAGCAACATCTTAAACCTCCGTCCCCTAAATGCCATCTCACACCCTCAACCTCAAAAGAGAGTTTCATGCTGAACTCAGTATTCAAAGGCTGATCTCAATCTTAAACAATGTCAGTGGTTCATATCGGTCATGTGACACACTCCAGTTCCTGTTTGGCTATTTATGAGACTTATAAAATCAAAGTGTTAAAAGAAACTGGTCTAAAATGATGTCAGAGTAGACGACGGAAATGTTCTTCCGTAACACTGAGATCAACTGATGATAAATCTCAGCGTCCCGTCCGCGTTCAGCTGTTGGTGAGGTTCTGCTTTTTTTCTTTTTATCTGACTGGATCTCATGTCTGTAATGGTGTCTTTTAACAGAAATATCTTAAAAATCACAATAAAAAATTTACGTTTTTTATTTGTCCTGTAGGAAAAAATCTCTCACTTCCACCGAACAAACGACCCACTCATGCTCCAGTCTGAGGTTTTAACTCCTTATGGAGGGGTTCTGATATTATTCACAGCCTGTTAATAAAAAAAGAACATTTCATCCCAGAAAACATGGTTAAAGTGGAGAAATTTGTCTGTATTGCTGACAATATTTTCTGAGTTGTTCAGTGATGAAGATAAATCCCTTAAAAAGGGGAATTTCACCTTTTTTTAAAGCTGGGGTCTGTTTTCATCTTTCCTTTCATACATGAGAGGGATTGGAGAAAGGAATTTTCAAGATAGCTCCAGTATTTAGCCGGGCAGGCAGCTCGCAGCTCAGCTAAAAGCCCAGATAACTCGTGTCAAAACACTGGCGCGAGAAAGGAAAGATGAAAACAGAACTCAGGCTGAAAAAAAGCTAAATTTCCCTGTAAGGTTCTGATATGTGAACAAAATAAAACAAATTTCCAACCTGGTTTTATTCAGGTCAAAAATAGATCCAAATTTTCTCATTAATGACTAGATAATACCTCCTTTGCTTATTTAAACTAAATTTCTGTGAATCAGAAATGCATAAAACCCATCTTGATGTGAATAATAAAACCGCACAGTTTCATGGCGATAGCTTTGACACTGAGTGTACTGCTTTAATCACACACATACACAACTTGAGTGTGTGTTGTCAACACCCCTGGTCGTGGCGTCCCACAACACAACGTGGAGCAGGAAACAGTTCACAGAAAGGAGATTAACCTTCCTGCCTCTAAAACCTGATCCCAGTCAGACCTGCTGCTGTTTGTCGCCGCCCAGAGGAAGCGATTTCCTGTCAGCTGACGCGTCGCCCGGATGATGTAAAAATGTACATTATCTGCAGAGTGAAGCCACATCACAAGTCACATGACTGCTTCGCACACCACAGGATCCTCTCTCTGTTCACTGTTACTGAATCGAGTTCTGAGGAACTGGAGGTTATTTTTAGAGGCAACCAGTTCACTGAGCTGCAGAAACAAACGTCAGTGTCAGATGCAGACAGGTGAGTGTTTACCTTTAACGTGACGAGCAGCGTGACCGTCTCCACAGAGTAGTAGCCTCTGTCCACGTAGTCTCCCATGAACAGGTAGTTGGTGTCTGGAGACTTCCCTCCGATCTTAAAGAGCTCCATGAGGTCGTGAAACTGACCGTGAACGTCGCCGCACACCGTCACCGGGCATCGCACCTGCAGGAGGAAGTCACATCAACAGTTTTCATCTGTTTGGCTCTGATTTCATCCCCAGATTCAGGTTTTAACACCCTGCAGGAGGAAGTCATGTTCGGGGCAAACACCTGCTCTTTTTTTACAGGTGTGATTTAAAGTCATTAGAAAGAGTCCAGTCAGAGGAAACCAGAAAACACAAAAGGTCCCATCATCACCAGATTATTAACGTCTGATCAGCCAGGACAGGTGCTGACTCTAAATCTGATGGAGACAATTATGTTTATAATTTAAAGAGAAATAATGCAAACATCAACTGATCTCAAACTGATGAGCATAAAATTATTTTAAAATAAATAAATAAAGGCAGTAAAATGTCACGTGTTTCACTTGGCTCAAACCCCTGGATTCTCTACTTTAACCAACAACATATCATGTAATAACTTGTGTGGAAAACGCAGGCAGAATCTCAGAATATAGAATTAGTAGTAAATAACAGAATTTTCTGATATGAGGCTGATTTTTAAGCGTTTTATGCTCATCTTAAAGCTTTTTACACCTTCTGAGTACACAAATGAACAAGTAAATTCCCGTGAAACATGTTGCAATGTTTTAAAGGGACTTAAGGCAAGATTTGTGAGAAACTAAACATGTGAAGCATTAAAACCCCAATGTAACGAAGCCATCCGCATATCTGTCTGTTGCCTTGAACAGGCTGTGTGCTGCATAATACGCTGCAGTTTGCTGTCCGAATTTCCCGTGTAGTCGTGCGGATGTGACATAAATTGACGCTGTATGCGCGTTGCCAACAGCTCTTGAACAGGAAGAACATGGCCGCTGCGGACTTGGATTCAAACACTGAAGGGAAACTTATTGATGCTTCTGCAGCCAGCGAACGACCTGCATCCACTCTAAGCCCACAGAAATGTGACTCCACGAAGAAAAAGAAACTTTGTTAGCAGCATCTCGTGAATCTAAAAAAAATATGACTGAAGATGGACAGTCTGTAAAGCGTTTGTGTGCGGTACCATGCCACTAGCCGGTGGTTGCAATTACCCACAGCGCCTGCAGAGGCAGAACTGAGTCAGATTTTGTAAAGTTGCCCTAAGTCCCTTTTATAAGATAACCATTTCTAAAAAATAAAAAAACTGAACTGGTTGAGCAGATAGCTCATATGCAGAGCGGACAGCCCCTCCATGCAGCTGGCACAGGTTCAGCCTGCAGGCCTTTGCATCAGGTCACCTACTCTGTCTCTGACCCCATTTCCTGTCCAGCAAGTTTGTCACAAAGACCACTAGAGCAAAATATATATTTGTAAGAAAATTAGGTAAGGATGCACGATATAATCTGCCCAGTATCGGTCAATATGGACCTTAAAATTGAGTATGAGATATGAGCCACCTCGCCGATATTTAACCTATCAGTCAATGATGTTTGGTGATGTGTCCGCTGGAGCTTGTTCCCATTCTCTCTCTCTCTCTTTTTTTATCTGCGGGCTTTAAAACACCATAAGACCGCATGTGAAAAGGTTGTACACGTAATTTTTATAAATAACCAAAAATGCCCTGTTGTTCCAGGAGAGAGTGCACATATCCAATTAATTAATTTTGTTTAAACAATTGTCATTAAATATTACTTGTTATTAGGGTTATCAACAGCTACACGTGAACACGGATAACATAAAACCGACTGTGTACACGCTTTTTTCCCCCCTCTCCCTCATTCATTTCTTAACTAGTAGCCTAGCTTACATGCCATATTATTAGGGGTGATGAGAATGTCAGATAATAGCATGAACTATTTTAACACTTACATTTCCCCACCGGTGCAATTATCCTCTAAGAACAAATGCATGGGGCGCAATGTTGTTTATACTTCAAAAAAAGCCGCAACCGGTGTCGTACCACTTTCAGTTGGCTCGTGGACATGATAACAGTGAACAAGTGGAGAGCTTCTTTTTTGTTTTTGTCCGTGTATTTTCGGACCGGTCCGGCAGGAACACAAAAAGGTAAGACAACGGCGGCAGAGGACTCGTCATTCTCCATGCGCACGTCGTCCAGCTAAAAACTAAACCTGTTCGTGACTTATTTTAACCCGCATTACTGCGTGATGTGAACGTTATATTAGGGCTGCACAATTAATCGAATTTTGATCGTGATCACGATTTTGGTGGTCACAATTAAATGAGCTTTATCGTCACGATATTAAACATTCAAAATAGGAGCTCTGCTGCTGCATCTCTTATCATCACATACGTTTTCAACCAGCAGTCTGCCAACCGCCAGGGGGCGACGCAACCCTTCAGGCTTCATTAAGCTCCCTAAACGACAACAAGCGAGTGCTCACACCATACAGCAGCAGCTAGCAGTCTAGCTAACTTAGCTACGTCGTTTATATATTTAGCGAGTTTTCAGACGACTCCAGCAGGGTTATTTTTTTTTGACAAGCGACAAATCTGGTGACTTTTTCTGCCGTTACATGATACACGTATAGTTCACATATAGTTTGCTTCTTCTCAGTGAGCAGCGGCTCCTGCTGCCCTCCCCCGTTATGAAGCACTCGTGCAGCAGCAGCTCCGAGTTGCAGTCCGAGCAGGAGTGGCTCACCTTCTCCATGTTCAGCCTGACGATGCTGCTGCTAATGATCCTGCCCTGATAACTGCTGGGTATTAGTCATATTTATGAAGAGGGGGGACAAAAACTGTTAAAAAAGTGACTTGTTGGACTCTTAATTAATCAAAGCTAAACTAAATAGAGAAAATGGATTGATAATTAAATATATAATTGTATAAAAAATAATGTATCATATATTCTGTTGATTCTTTTGCATTATTTATCATCTATTTTAATTTTAAAATTCTTTTTTCTTTACGATTTGTAGCCACATTGTTTATATTTGATGCAATAAAAGAGACTTATTTTTTCAGGCACAATGATGATCGTGATTAATAATCGTGATCACAATATTGATCAAAATAATCGTGATTAATATTTTGACCATAATCGTGCAGCCCTACGTTATATTGATTGTTAATGTTCTGTCGGCTTTTCCCAACTTGATCACATATCATGGATAGGCTACATGAAGGCAACGTCTGACGCTGCCGCTTCGGTTTATCGCGTCCTGTGTGGGTCCTGTGGTGTGTGGATTTTTCACTTCTGTGTGTCGAGCCCAAAAAAAGGAGGAAAAAAGTAAATTTTTTCCCGGAAGCATTAGTGAATGATTATGAGTCCCCCCGTTTTTCTAAAGAAGCTTTTTCTCCTCTCATTTAAGCTTACTTTGGTTTCTGTCTGAGTTGCCTGACAGTTACTCTGAGATGCAGCCTTATGGATGCAGCTCTCAAAGGAAAGCAGTTTGCACTCTTAGTTAAAAGAGATATTGTAAAAAAAAAGAAGAAACCAGTTTGATTAAACAATAAAAAAAAGGTCGGGCTTAGCCTTAAAATGGTGAAAGAAGTTGCCTTCTGTCTGCTGAATAAACGTTTTTGTCTGGTAACTGGAATGGCTTTACATATGTGACGTCACTGCAGTTAACCGGGTACATTTCAGTTATTAGTCCGTGTACAAGTGCAGATAAAAATTTAAACATTCACAACCCTATTTGTTATTCATAACACTTGTTGAGAGTATTTTTCTAATTTAGCACAAGAGACGAATACTACATTATTTTTCAGCTTGAATATCGGTATCGATATCAATTATCAGCCAAATAAATTTTTAAATATCGGCATATCGGATATCTCCCAAAATTCCAATGTCGTGCATCCCTAAAATTAGGTCCTTTAGATCTGTCAAAATGTTTTGTATCCACCCCAAAATATGTTGATGCGTAGGAATGTGGCCCACCCCAGTTTTCAACACATCAAAACACAGCTAAAGATCCTTAGGTTCAGATTTTGCATGTAATTTAGATTTAAAAGAAAAGGCTTGAGTGTTCAACTAAAGATCAGTAGAAGGCGGGAACTTTTCTACCCCAGGGAACAACAAACAGCAGTAAAAGTACAACTGTTCTTTTCATGTTGTTCATTTCAGGTTCTTCTCTGAGGGCCTTTTCACATGGCGTGCTCGGGCCCGGGTCCGAGCACGTTTGACCACAGATTTTGTCCATGTGAATGCAAACAGGCCGGGCCCGGGCGCGGCACGGGTGGCCCAGGTTGGGAGG
>JAVQJG010164857.1:0-19603 GCA_036024015.1 Craterocephalus amniculus
CACAGGACAAACTTTCTGTCATTGAATCATACCATTAGCATGCCCCCCAAACACACACACACACACATATTTCCCCTCTGCGTTTAATTTGCATAGACCCCACACCACCACTAAACACATTTATGCACCTTACACTTGTGATTAACACTCAAACCCTGCATCGCTCATTAACATATTCCTCTCCCAGCACAAGGGATCCATATTCCCCTCGCAAGTTATTTACATATTCATCTGCCTCTGTGTGTGCAAATAACAGAAATTATCATGTGGGCATGCTTATGGGTAAGAGTGCAACGTGTGTGTGTCAGTTTTAATGCACATCATTGGCTGAAAGCAAGGACTGTTATAAAGGCTATTTACCCCTAACTCCTGTGATAGCGCACACCCTGCCTGCTGCCTGCAGCAGCTCATGGCTTTGGAAAGCGCTGTGTAGCCCCTACGGCACCTGTGAAGTGGCACAAACCAGAGGCCATGTTATTGAGGCTTGGTGTAAGAGAGAGCAGCGGTGGAGCTGAAGACACACAGTCACCGTGCTGCAGTGTCTGAGTCACAGAGCAGTGAACACGCTCCCAACAATCTAATGGAAATGCTGTGTTTACTGTGCAGGAAGGGACCCACTCATTCACCCATTCAGGGAATAGGTGAGAAATCACCAGAAGATGTGTGTGTATGTGTGTGTTTGGATGTTTTAATGCACAAACAGGCTTTGATTATATTTTTTAAAAGAAATTGGAAATAAAATTTTTTTAAAAGGCCTGTTGTACAAGCTGAGAAATGGAGACTTTTTTTTAGCTCTTTATGGCGTTTGTTGGTGAAATTCAGCTTATTGTAGGTGTGTGTTGTGTTCAGGTAGGCTTCTGCCAGCCGGGCTGTATAAGGAGGATGAGCAGGAGGAGGGGCGGTCAGACCTCCATTTTAAATCCCCAGTTTAAACCAGCTCTGTCTGTCTCCCTCAGCTTCAGGCTACTTTCATGATCCTCTAACTGACACTTCAAGTAAAAGCAGGAGGCTTTTCGTTTCTGCCTCTACCCTCTCTCTGCACATTGGGAAAAATCCAAACAATGAAAGGTCAGCTCGATGAAGCCAACCTCTGCTTTTCACAAGAAACTCAACACCACAACAAATTGAGGGTCAGGGGTCTTGTCCAATGATAGCTTTTGGTTCCCTCCCACTTTTAGCCAGCTGACCAAGGTTAGCGTTTTGGACTGCGCCATTTATTCTCATTATTCTGACCTTCCTTGGCCGTGTAGGAGAGCGGCACCTGTTGGTGAAGCTTAAGTGACTTTTAATGCGCTTTTTCACAGGCTGCATTTGTGGTTAATCACCTTGACGGTGATGTGACCTTTGGTCATAACGATGCACATGAAACGATTGGAGGGGGTGGTGGGGGGGGGGCAGCTTCTCTGACTCTGATGTGACAGCCTTTCCGGTGCCTTGTTCGGGGCCAGCGGTTTCCCAAACCACGGCTGTATTTGCGCTGCTCCCTGAGGGAAGAGCTGCATGCTTTAACCTCAGCGCTGCGAGCTCCATGCTGCGTAATTTCTTTTCTGTCAACCCTCCTTTTAAAAATAGCAGTGAAGCGATAGCGGAGCGTAATGCATTATTGATACATATGGTGTCAATGATGCATGTGCGAAGGCACCGGTGCTAATTTTCTCCACACTGCAGAAGCCGAGAACATCAAACGGCTTGTAATTTATACTTGCTGCTGGTGCGATTTTTTTTTTCTCGCGGCCATCAGGACGACCCGCGAGAGCACAATGCTGCAGCCCGTCTTCTCGCGTGATGGCTGCTGTGAATCGGGGAAATGCAGCGGTCTTTTGTGTGCCACTGTGTCACCGAGTCCTCCCTCCCCGCCCGGCAGCAGCTTCCCTCTCTCGCAGTGCTCCGTCTTGCCTCGACCGTGGGATGTTTGGCAGTGAGGAGCCGGGTTTATCACCCTCGCGCTGGTCTGAGGTGGACGTGATGACACCAGTGCCTCGCTGGCCCGGTCACTCTGTCCAGTCACATTAAGAGAAAATGAGGAGCTTGTGTGTGTCAGCTGTGAGTGGACATTTTCCGGTCATCACTGTGGAAGTGAAAAGCCCTGAAGTCACCTATCAATCTGACCACACACTGAAGTAAGCGTACATATAAGAGCTACACACACACGCGCACACACACACGCGTCACTGGATGACTGAGTGATTTATTGATTGAGGAGGAGATTTTTTTGCAGCAGAGGTTAATGCAAACCTCTCAACCGCCACCATTGTGCTACAGTCCACGCGTGCTTGCTTTATATCCTGTGAAGCTGTCCTTAGTTTGAGAACGGCCGGGGCATTAGCACATGGCTTATTTCTTTGTTGCCTTGGAAACCGTGTCTCCGGTCAGAAAATGTCCATTTCGGTGGACCTGTGAGCTCTGAGGGCCGCGTGGACGGGCGGCGCTGGCAGCCTGAGAGCCATGAGTGCTGCTTTATCCCAGATGAGTTTCTCCTCCGTGTCTCTCAGCCGAGGGTCAGAGGGCCTCTGAGCTGCAGCTCAGAAGAAAAGATGAAAAATCCGCAGCCACTGAAATAGTAAATTGGGACACGCTCACAGCCCATGTAATTGTAAAATAGTGCTTAATGGGGATAGTGAAGCTGGAGCACCGCTCATCACAGAGCTGCTCATGAATGCTTTATAAAGGGGAGTATCATTGTCGCCATGTACAAATCCTGTAACTCCATTTTTCTCCTGTTCTTTTTTTTCAACTACTGCTTCGTGGGTGAAACCACTTCAGAAGTCCACGGGGGAACAAATCTTGATGCTAGAAGTTATTAAAAAAAGAAAAAAAGTTTGTTTTTGTTGTGGCTGTGCAACGTTTTCGCCCTGCAGCCACCATATTGCGCTTTCTAATAGAGATTTGTGTTTGCAAAACAATCTGGGCTGTTGCAGCTCATGTTGGGATTTGGAAACATGCTTTTTGGAGCGGCTATGTGCCCGGGGCTGCGGAAAGATCCCCCCCGGTTTGGTGGTATGTGTGAACTCTGGGACATGAGCTGAAACGTTCTGAACCAGCCTTAACTTTTAAAGGAAGTGCTGACCCAGCAGCTGCGCTCTCAGAGGGGATCCTGCACACTCCCCGCTGTCTACCCACGCTGTTCATCACTTCCCTGGCTTTGCATCACAGTCATTCTCTGCAGAGCCGGATATTTGTCACCTTTTAAAGCTTTGAGCTATAAATTTCGGTGCAGTGTGGCAGCGCTATGCAGGACAGTGATGGACATATGTGCTGGACACAAGCAGGAGGTTTCACAGTAGAGCTGTCCATTAAGGTGGCCGGTGCCCCAGAAGACACAAGGTCAAACTCCTACTGGCCGTCAAGTGCGCGGGTCAGAAGCTGTCTAGTCTCAAAAAGGTGAAACTAGAGCAGAAATCCAACCTGACCCAGATAAGCCTCCCCAGCTGAGCTCTGAATCCGAGCTGCAGCTTCCTCTTAGTGAAACCACTTTCTGCAGAGCAGGAAATAAATGTAAGCATTCCTCAATATGATTTCAGCTTTCACCTGTAATATTGATCTCTCTTGACCCTTTGTCTCCAGCCGCTCATGTCGGGATGCCACGCTTATTGCTTATTTATCTATCCGATCTGGCCCTTACCCTCATTTCCCGTCTGTTTGGAGTCTTATGTGCTTGTAAATTTCCCCGTCCGATCGGGGCCGGATTTACCAGGCACATGAGCCTGCTTCCCATGCAACAGCTTCTGTCGCCTCAGGCTTCCCCACCCTCTGAGCCTGGAGGAAATGGAGTGACAAAGGCGGACGGGCAGGCAGAGATGAAGGAAGAAGGAGGGACAGAGTGAAAAGAGAGGGAAATGACAGGAAGTAGGAAAGATGGCAGTGACAGACATCACTGCGCTCCGTCTCTGAACAGTTTGTGCTCTCCGTGTGTGAGTTTGTGTGCTTGGATGTGTGTAGCGCACACATTAGCCCCCTACTGTGTGCGCTCTGTGGATGTGCGTGAGTGACATGAGTACGGATATTTACATGTATCCTGAGTGGGTCTCTATCTGTGGCAGGGATAAAGACATGAAGGAGGAAGGGCCACCGCCGTGCTAATGTCTACCAGCGCCGGGGGGGGCGACTCCTCTCTGCCCCCGACCAAGGGGAGGCAGAGAAGAAGAAGCACGGCTGACTACTCCTGCTTCTTTCCCTTTTTCTCACCCTCTCCCTAAAAGTCGTAGCTAAAGCCTCAGTAATGGCCTCTCTTTTTCTGTCTGAGTCACACACACACACACACACATACACACACACGCATCTATGGTCTTATGCTCACTTGCTCACAAGAGAGCGTCTTGTGTTATCCCCCTCTCCTCCTCCTCCCATGCATCTCATCCCCTTCTGTTCTCCTCCTCCACTCTTCTCTATCTACCTCATGCTTCCTGTTTAACCCCTCCCACCTCCTCCTGCTGCCATCTTTCACCCCCCTGCAGCTAGATGTCAACTTATGATTCTCATCCACACAAACATACACGCACATCCACACACACCCCCCCCCCACCCCCCACCCCACCCCGTTTGCACCCGTTAGCCCCCTGCACCACTGCGATCCTCTCTCAGGAAAACAGAAAACAAAGCAAGGCCTCTGATATTTCCTTCCCTCTGTTCAATTAAACATGTCCTCCATCTGCTTCTTTGTTTTGCTTTGGCTTCCTTCTTTTTCTTCTTCTTCTTCTTCTTCTTCTTCTGCAATATTGACTATGGTTGTTTTTGTGATTTGTTAAGAGTGTGTTTCAACCTGTTCTAAGCACAGATGTGCATATTAACACTGGAGGAACGTGTCACAGGGGTGTGTGTCTCTTTGTGTGTCAGCTTGAAGGAAGGAGGATTTGTTCTGCTTCAAGGTTCTGTGCCAAATCTTTTTCAGAACATTCAATCTCTGTTCATGTGCCATACTGAGAAATTTATGAAATAAAAATAACGTTTTTTTTCCACAAATGTCGAAGTGAGATGGTATTGCTTCTTTCCAGCCGTATCTGCAGATGACTGTCTAACCAGGCTCTGTAAATTTTGCTGTTTTCCCAGGTGACTTTGTTTATTTGAGCGTGCTCGTCCTTTAGTCTGCAGCAGCTCTGTTGCAGGACATGCATGTGTGTGTCTGTGGGTGTTGCATGTGTGTCGGTGTGTTAGAGCCTGATTTGACTCTGAGGGTGTGGACCGGCTGGCTGCAGGATGTGTGTTGTGACCTGAGCCGCTGACCTACGCCTTCACCCTATGTCTGCTCCTGTGTGTGTGTGTGTGTGTTGGTGTGGGTGAATGTCTGTGCGTGTTGTTTCGTAGGATGTTGTTTCGCCTGCGGTGAACACTTAGCTTGTGCTGGCTGGGGGTTTGCCAAGAGGTCAGCTTCTGAATGGTTCTGACTCAGGGTTGCAATTATTGGCTTACAGCACATGTGTGAGTGTATTATTATATATATATATATAAATATGTGTGTGTGTTTGTGTGTATGGGTAGAGCGCTGGGTGATCCCATCTTTCCGAACACTGATCCTCCTTGAATATTGGGGGTAAATGTTATTACATAAGAGTGTTTTGACATGGTAGCTCTGCTAGTCATCTGTCTGTGGATCAACAGGGAAGCATGGAGCTCTGGAAATGAGACGTTCGTTCAGCAAAGTGCTTCTCCAAATGTATGTCTAAACTTAGCTGCAAACATGCTGACTGCTGAAAGCAACTAATGATAGAAAGCACACACTATGTGGGAGTTCAGCATCACAAGGAGAGCTCGGCGTCCTTGCTGAGCCAGACTGCAGTACCATAAATGTCCACCGGGAGAGATTTTATTATTTCATGAAAAAAGGTGGCAACACATCTTAGAAAGCTGGACAAGGGCAACAAAAAAAAGTATAAACATGTACCGGCTTATCGGTCGAATAGAAACAGTGAGATGACTGGGTGTAAAGAGAGCACCTTAGAGAGGCGGAGCTTCTCAGAAGTAAAGATGGAGCAACAATCTATAAAAAAAACTGCCTTTCAAACTGTGGAACAATTTCAGAATGACGTTTGACAGTCATTGTCTGGGAAGACCGTTAACCGTGCCAATCAGGAACACAGCATGAAGCTCTGCGCAGGGAAGAAGAGCCGATATGTTCACATGATCGAGGAACATCGCTTCTTCTTTGCCTCACAGCTCATTTAAATGAAACTGTTCATTATTCAGATGAGTAGAAAATTGAAATTCTTTCATGAAGTCATAGATTCTGTGCCGGAAGGACTAAATAGAACAATTACCCAGCTTCTAATCAGTGCTCAGTTCTAGTGTCTGCATCCCTGATGGTTTCAGGCCTTTTAAACATCAGCATCTGGAAAGGAACCATTAATGCACCTTCCAGCTGTTTAGAGTGGCATATGCTCCCTTTCAGCCAACGACCTCAGCAGGGAATGCCTTGCATTCACTGGCCGGTCAAAAAAAAAAGTTCCCATCTGGATTTAACTAAGCAAATAGGTGGAAGCATCCTGTGTGATAAGTTACTGCATGGGCCATTATCTTTCAGCTAACGACAAGTTTTTTAAACCCAACTGATGCAATGAGTAGCATCATCTCTTAATTATGTGGAGAGACACATCCTGTGTTTGTGGTAAAGATGTTGGTCTGTTTCAGAAAGGTCAGATTATCAGCATCAAGCAGAGAAAACATCTGATGACATGCAGAAAGTAAAACCGGGTTAAGAACTGTTCAACATGTTCTAGGGAAACCAATCATCCTCCAGGAAGATTTCTGACCAGGAAGAAGTCCTGAATGATAGTGATCACTTGAATGTTTGGTGAAATCAGATGGAAGAAAAACAACAGTAGAGCTTGATATGTATAATAGTGAAGAACATTTCCACATGAACAATGTGAAGGGAAGTCAAGCAGCTGTGTAGCCAGAAAAAAAAACAGCTAATCAGTGAGGCTAACCGGAGAAAAAGCTTTCAGTTTGCAAGCGAGCAGGAAGATTGGACTCTGGAGGAATGGAAGGTCATGTGGTCTGATGACGCTCTGTTCCACCACAAAGACCAGCTCTGAACCCCATGGACTAACTTTGGGATGTGCTGGAGAAGGCTTTGTGATGATGTGCTGTTCAGACCCTCCATCATCTACAAGGGCTTAGAGAAAAATGAATGCAGCACCAGATGGAAAGAAATGTTGCGACGTTGCAGAAGCTTCTAGAAACGATGCCACAGAGAATGTTGCTGTAATCAAAGCTAAAGGCAGTCTAATGAAATATTGGTGCTGGTGACCTTTTCTTTGCTGGGGGCTTTTGTTTTATTTTATTTTAGGCAGTGGAATTTAGCAAGACAATGCTAAACAATGCAAACTGTATCTATGACAACATGTTGGCTTTGTCGAAGAGGCCGGTTGCATCACAAAACATAAAGAAAGGAGAAAGAAGAGGCAGGACTGCCGAGCAGCTGCAATCCTTTATCAACTTTCCTCCCCCAAAGGTCCAGCGGCTGGTTTCCTGGTGGAAAGAAGAGGGATGCTACACAGTGGTGAATGTCCGGATTACTTCATGCCATCAAATTCAACACATGCTGATGTTTTCTATAAACCTGTAAAATGTCTAACTTTAGTTTTTCGATGTGTGTGTGTGTTGCTATGACATTAGCTCATAGGAAACTGTTTTTTATTCTATATTTTGCCAACTCTTCGGAGAAGGAGTTGCAGACATGGAAGAAACGCCAAATTTTGAGACACACTTTGGTCAAATATTTCTGCTTTATGCTTCAGCCGCTATGTAATATTTCAAATTGGCAATTTGTTTTTTCTTCTCCACCAAACTATTTGAAAATTTACAAAAAACTGGTCCAGTTAAATTTTCCCTCTCAACTTCTCACAATGCTCTTTTTGAAATAAATATTCAATTGATTCAGTATTTCATAAAAATTTTAAAGCTGAGAGAAAAAAAGTATTCAAACTTAAAGCCGACTTTGTGTTTGCCTCTTGTGTTTCCCGTAATTAACATCTCAGCTCCTCAGACTTTTGTTTTTCCTGGATGTAAAACTTTGCATTAACTTTGCCTGTTTCTGCTTCCAGCAGCTCCAGCAGAAACATGCTGTGCACTCTGTGTTTGACTGTTTCATGTGTGTTTCCTTTAACACTGGACTATATATTTCTTTGTATATTCAAAATAAAGGCTAATCAATACTAATGCATTGTTGATATGACTTGAAAAGCCATGGTATGAAAGTCATCCACTTACAAGTGCAGTCAACAAAGCATTAGTTTCCATCATAAATCATCATGGTTACATGATCTTTTATGCTGATAAAAATGTCTATAAAGTTTTTTAATATCTTTAATGCACACAGACACACACACACACACACACACACACACACACACACACACACACACATCCTAGATAAATCAGTTTAATTCATTAAAATGTGACAGAAGAAAAAAACCTCAAATTTGTGTGATACACTGGATCATTTTTACTACATGTACGCTTGTGAGCTGAATATATATTTCTATACAATGAATTCTCTCTAATTGGTTGTTTTTAAGTAGAACATCTTCTTCCCATTGATTCCACTCAGATAAAATGATTAATTTAACCTTTTTCACTATAAAGTAGAAACAACTAATTTAAGATTCCTTTTGAAGACAACTCGATTAAAATTAAGTTATATCTGCAAAACCAGAAATGGGGAAATAGTCATTCTTTTATTCTAAAACCAGGCAGGTTGTTTCACAAGCAATATTTAAGTTATGTTTCTCTTTTCCCCTTTTTTAACCCCTACTCTAACATATTTGCAACAAAGCATTTTTTTGAATTTTCATTTATTTTATTGTGTTTATTTTTCTTTATTTACTTAACTTTGTCATTTTTTGTTAATTCATTTGATATTTAGTGGAGCTCATTTATTTTCTGCTTATCTGTTTTCATGTCATGGTAAATAAATTCCTGTGTTTTGTTGGACCCTGCTGCTTTAACCAACCAGATTCTCTGCAAAAGTATTTTACATGTTAATCTTCCAAAGCGGCTCCAACTTTTTTCCAGCTTGTTTTTTGCCAAAAATTCTGTAATCAGATTATCATAATCCAGTTACACATTTTATATTTCTCCTCCAGTCTTTGTGTAGGTGTGTGCATGAGAAACACCAGTGGGGGAACAAGCTCTTTCCTCTTCTGCAAATCTGTGCATAAATCCACGTTGAAGTGTACAAATTTGGACCATCGTGTTGTTGCACTGCATCAATATTTGCGTCCTGTCTATGCACGCACGAGCTCTCGTGCACACTAGAAGGTTATCAGTAAAACGGCAGGTTTCTTTTTTGCAGAAGTCATTTGTTGCAAGTTCAAAACGCTGATGCGACACCACCTCAGTTGCATACATGCTGTCAAGGGTCGAGCATAGATTATGCAAAACTGCCTCACAATCCTCATTTTCACTGACACTAGTATCTCCATGACTCAAGGGTAAATGGGCAACTATGTATAAGATTAGAATAGACCTCATGAAATTTGGGGACAATTTAAACGTGACAAACATCGAGGCTGAAGCATGCAGCTCAGTGGCCAGGATTTATATCTCTCTCAGCTCAGGTTAGGTTAATATAGTTGTGATGGAGGGGAAGGGAACTGGGACTGGAATAAAATCCAAGCAGATGGGAGGACAGGGCTGATGATTTGAAGTAAAAAAGGAAAAAATAGGAGAGGAGTTGAACAATGAGTGAGAAACACGATTTCTGCTCTCTTTTCCAATGTAGAGGCCAATGCCTACGGTTGGCTGAAACCTAAATTCCCCCTCCTGCTTCTCCTTGTGGGGCCTGTCACCCATCACTCCCCCCCTCCTCGCCACCTTTTGTTTCTGCTTTTCTGCTCTGGTGCGCTCACTATGTCGGGCGTCGCCGGCACGGTTGCTGCGTGAGGTGAGTTTCGTGTGGAGGTCAAGGCTACCGTTAGTCCTGGCTGTGAAGGTCAGAGGAGGAAAAAAAGGTGCCTCTGTCGTCTTTAATTCAGTCTCATATGATGAACAGCTCGTGTCACCCTCCCACAGCCACCAAACGCCCTCCCTCCGCCATCGCCACTCTCCCGCTCTGCAGTGATACAGTTGTAAAGTGTAACCTTGGAGACAGGGCCTAATCATCCATCCCATAGCCACCCTTTTAATCTGTCTCCCTCCACCTCAATTCATCTCCTTTCTCCGCTCCTCTCGTTCACCTCTCACGTCCTCTTAACCTTTCCCCAACTCTTCACTGCAACAGGCTTATTAGGCATTTCACCGGCTTTTCCAGTAGTTCTTTACCAATGATACGCTTACTGATCAGGCCCCCTTCTTCCCTTTCCCTCCATCGTCTCCCACTCTTTTTGTTTGTCCTGTGGAAGGACATTTGTTTTCCTGTGAGGGGAGACGGGGATCGACATCCAGAGATGAGTTATTGATTAGAAAGCAGGTTGCAGGAGCAAGGTAATGCGAGTCGGAGAGAGCGAGAGAATGAAGACAGGATGACACATACAACCTATGACACATTCTGCATGGCGTATCAAAGCACAGTACCCACGCACGCCGATGGAACATATGTGCTGCGTGCTGTTTACACACCGGTACACGCATACAAGATTAACAGTGACACAGATTAGGGAGCTATGTGGCTGTCAGTGAGGGGATTCAGCAATCAGGTGGGCTCTTAAAAATGTAGTCTTGCAGATTAATGAGGTATTTTATTTCTTTTTGTTTTGGGAATTACAATAAAAGTGTTGCCTTTGAGACCCTTCATCATTCTTTATCTTAGCTTGGAGAGCGTGTAACCCAGGTTAAAGCTAAAATTTACATATATCCCCTAAACGCTTCTCATCCACACCGAAGGCAGATGCAACAATTTACACGTGTTTCCACGATGCAGCTTGTGTTTGTGTAGCATTACACACACACAGAAAGCAATGATGTTCTGGCTGACCAGGAGCCAGTGGTGGAGCTAGATTTTTATTCGCCGGGTGGCCAGAGCGAGGACAAGACCTTCAGGGGTGTCATGAAGAAAGAAAGGAAATTATTCTGTTCCTCTTTTAAATACAGACTCACACACACTCCTGTAATAACTGTGGTCTCATTAGAGACTTAAACCCTTTTTACTTTAATAATCTGGATCATAAAGTAGTAACATTTCCAACAAGTTCAATAGGCTCCATAGAAAGGTAAGTAATATGGGTCTACTATGGTAGTAGAGGAATCAGTGGCCGTGTCTCAATCAGCGCACTTTCATAAGTGCCCTGCAATTCAGTGCATAGTGCGCGCAGTGCACTTCATCTGTAGTGTACACTTTGGTGGCTAAATGCTGACCGTACTGAGCACTACACCTACCGGAAGTGACGGACAAGCATTAAACAGCCGCTTATTGCCAATGTTGGCTGCTTTAAAAAAGTAATTAATTATAGTTACCTCTCCCTAAATGTAACTGCGTTAGTAACAGTTACAGCATCCATCCATCCATTTTCTGAACCGCTTAATCCAATTGGGTCGCGGGTGTGCTGGAGCCTATCCCAGCTGTCAACGGGGGGTACACCCTGGACAGGTCGCCAGTCTGTCGCAGGGCCAACATGGAGAGACAGACAACCACTCACACACACTCACCTAGGGAGAATTTAGAGTGCCCAATTAACCCAATGAATGTCCAATGCATGTCTTTGGACAGTGGGAGGAAGCCGGATTACCCGGTGACAACCCATGTATACACGGGGAGAACATGCAAACTCCACACAGGAAGGCCGGAATCCTGACCAACTTGGGACTCGAACCTGCGGCCTTCTCACTGTGAGGCCGCAGCGCTAACCACTACACCACCGTGCAGAGAAGTAGCTTAATTATTCCCTTATCTAAAAACTACAACCACAAAAAACAAGTTCAGGAATGTGGCTTTTAACGCAAATAACACTAAAAAATTCTAAAATAGAATTTTGTAGAGTAAATTCATTAGAAAAATCCTTAGGAGACGACTCCCAGGCTGATGGATGTTGTGACTTCTCATCACCTGTCCTCCTCCTCGTGTGTGTGCGCTGTGCGCATGTGTTTATGTGGGTTCGGCAGCGCACACTGACCCAAATCTCCCCTGACGTTTTACTTTTCCGTGGGAAACCAGGGTACACGTTAAAAATGGCTTAAATGAGCAGAATCATAATGCATAATGGTCTCTCCTGCAGATAACTTCTGGCTCCACTGCTCACAACAACACCTCTTCTTTTACATTAGTTTATTCTTCAGTTTCACCCGTAAAGTAAACGGCAGTAGCCTAACTTCGGCGTTGTCGATGTTAGGCTAGATGTCGCATCATCAGATAGTTTTCTTCTTCTGTGGTATTTGCGGATTAGCTCTGACATGTGAGGGAATGTGCACAGTCAGTCAGAGAGCAGCGAGCCCCCGAGGATGCCACCACATCCTGCCAGACTGGTTTCTGCTCACAGAGACTCCCAGAAACTCCTCCCAGGAACCTCCAGAGCCACTAAATTCCACTCCGATGCTGCGTTCAGACCAAGCGGCAACCTTCCGCTAGAAACTTGATGCCCATGCGGAAGTGCAAAAAGTTGCAGTTGCCTCTTCATCCACTAGGTGCTGCTGCAAAACAGAGCAATTTCCCATTGGGCCCCATGTTAAAAAGGCCAACTTTTACAGCATGTTTAAACATGTTTACAGCCTGGTTCAAAAACCCATTTTAGGATTAAAATGTCAGGTTTACCTTCATGACACATGTGGGGGGAGTGAAAAAAATTCTAGCTCCTCTGTTAAGATGTTATTTAATCCTAAAGTTCCTCATTAGTTGTGGGCTAGTCATTTTGATTGACAGGTGCCAGATATCCGGGAAAACGAGGCCTAGCGTTGCATAACCGCGGTTTTTAGCCGCTTCATATCTTTAACCCGCCTTCCTCCGTTGTCTGCTTAGCTCCCGTTAGCTCTGGGTTAGCTTTATTAGCACGTAGCTCGGAGTTGTCAATCATCCCTCCTCACGCTCTCAGCCCCCCTCTCCGCACCTCGTCGTCGGCCATTTATGGGCTTTCCGGCAGTCACGAGACTTGTGACAGTGACAAGATGGTGGAGGAAGGAAACGCCCAATATGCATCCCTTCAGCTCAATAGAATCCTACGGGTCACGGGGTTTTAGGGTTTGTCCTTTATTTTTACAGTCTATGGTTCAGACCAAAAGCGGCGCGAGTGTCAGGAGCGTCAGGTCTACATGTAAAGTCTATGTAAACACGCAGCCAGGTGCGGCGAGCAGTCGAGCAGCGTGTCGGACTCTTCCAAAGGAAAGTTATAGATTGTACTGACAATAATGTTATAATCATTAAAACACAGAAGTTCTTTTTCTTCCTCTTCCGTAGCGATTTTACGTCTTGAAAGGCAGTGTCTGGAAAAAAACGGCTTCTCTTACCGTTTTTATTTTAGGGAGGATATGTGGAATTATGCTGGAAACTCCCAGTGGCTACTCTGATTTTAAAGGGTTAAATGACACTTTTGACTGAAACTTTAAAGTCTAACCATTTTTACAAAATATAACAAGATTTTAGATTCCTTTTATTTTTAATGTGACTCAATGGGACATTTTGTCCTGAAAGTGAAGACAGAAGCAACATCTTGTAATCAGGACGGATGTTTTCCAAAACATTAATGCAGGAAGAAGCAGAAAATATTACTTTAATGTTACTTTAATTGCAGTTATAGATGGACAATTGATCCCATTTTAATGTCATCTACGATTAAAGTTTACCGATCATAAAAACAAAATCATCAGATTAGTTTTTCTTCACAAAATAACTTTTTTGCAGGTTACTCTTGTGCCGTTTTCAGTTACAAATCGAGCACCAACGACAAATCTGAAGCAGATACAGACCCAGATTGGATCGGTTTTAATCACATGACAGCACTAATATATATATATATATATATATATATATATATCTATATATATAGTTAAATGAAATGTTTTGGTTTGACGTAAAATCAAACTCTGAAATGCATGCATGAGAAAACTGCTTTCAACATGTTTCCCAGAAATCTGAGTAGTAATGAACCAACAGCTGCCTGAATGTTGGCTGTCTCTACCTGAGCAGTCCTTCCTCAGTTTGTCCATCTTGTCAACGCAGTCTAGCAGGCTATCGATCTGAATCTTGATAATTGTCAGCTCCCTCTTGATGGCACAAAGCTCTGCCATCTTAACTGCAGAGAAAAGATGCAGAGAGAAGAAGATGAATTAAAGTAGAGTTTTTATGTGGAGGTCTGTTTGGCACATCAAAAATGTTTTGTTTGGCACATTTAATTTAAATTTACAATTTGATAGTTGTCATCAAATGTTTTGATGCAGATTTCAAGTAATAGCTCCCATTCCATCAGTGACAAGTGACATGAATCGGGAACAACATTTTTCATGTTTCCCTAATTTTTTAAGAGGCCCTTTTTTCAGCTTCCCATCTGAAACGACATATCCAAAATAAATTATGTCTTCATAACTACAAGAGCTTTATGTATTATTGTGGTTTTTTTAAAAAAGCTGAGCGATTAATACAGATATATCAGAAACAAGACATGTGTTACTGTGTAAATTCACCTGGAACACAGTAAGGAGTAGTAAATGTTATTTCCTAAAAGAAATGCATATTACATTCAGTGAAAACCAGTGGATAAGGGCCCAGTTCCTTAGTAAAGTAGCCCTAATAATGAGTAAGAAAGAATGAGTAAATTAGTCATAGTAATTAGTAAATGAGTTTTAGAAATTGGTAAAATGTAGGAATTAGTCAAGTGAAATTAAATATTAACAAAGTTCAAGAAATTTGTAAAGTGGCCGTAGGAATTTGAAAATAGCCCTAAAATTTAATAAAATAGTCATATTTATTTTTGGAATAGTCCTAGGAATGAGTGAATTATTCCTAGTAATGAATGAAGTAGGCTTGTCCTAGGTATCAGTAAAGTATTAATTATATTTAATAATCCTAGGAATTTGTAAAATAGTCCCAGTAATTTGCGCTCTTTTCATCCTGCTCACACATGACTGTTCTGCTATTTAAGCTTGGGTATCACTCCTAATTTCCTGAATCGATCAATTTGATTCATAGGGGGCAAAGAATTGATTAGATTTTTATTAATTTCGATTCAATATCGATTCATTTTCAGATAATCATTTCACATCAATATTTCTTGAATAATAGACATTCGCAGATGGCAGTTTTTATGACACAGTGTGTTTTACATACATTTAATATTCATGTTTTCATAAAAAATGTCCAGAAGCACTGGTATGTCATATACAAAACTGTAAAATTTATTTGTGAAAATAACCAATGTTACATTTTAAACAAATAAAAATTAAGCTTTCTTTAAAACAAAAGACAAATTATATATATATATATATATATATGGAGAGAGAGAGAGAGAGAGAGAGAGAGAGAGAGATATATATATATATATCTTGGCAATTTATAAATCAATTATGGATTTTTTAATCTTGAATCGATTTAAATCAATTAATCGATTTTTATACCGAGCCCTACTATTCATTCCACAAACATGGTAAAGAAGTTTGCAGAAGACACCATTGTAGTGGATCTCATATCAGATAATGATGAGACTCTACAGAACTGTTTAGATAAGTACCTTGTCATGAACACCATTAAAAGAAAGGAGGTCATTGTGGACATTAGAAGATCTCAGAGGATGGAGCACACCCCCGTCCACAATCAAGTTCCTGGGCATGACCTCACTTGATCCACACATACCTTACACCTAGTGAAGAAGGCCCAACAAAGGCTTCTTCCTGAGGAAGCTCAAAAGGACAAGACTCTCCTCTTCTACAGAGCTACAGTGTGTCCCTCATCATTGTGGTATGCTACACGACAGGATTGCTATTTCCTACTGTGTGCAAACATGTTGTGTTCTGCACAGATGTCATGCTGCCCTCTGGTTACCTTTGCATGGATTCATGCAGATCAAAGTTTAGGCTCCTGCAGCTGAGTGAGTATTTGCCCTCACTGCTTTGTAATAGGCCGACACCAACAGCTTACTAAATCATGCTGAAATTATTTCAACCCTGCAAGCAGTTTGACCTCAGAAGCTTGCAACGCTAATCTAATTTTAATAATGGGCTGCAGTAAAAATCTATTAAAGTCTGTAACAAACTAGTATAAACAATTCTTATTTGTCACACACTATTAACTCTGTCTAATTGGTTGCACTGATAGGTTCAGCTAGGTTATAGGAGGGAGGAAAAGACCCATCTACTCAGGCTTATATGGAGCTTCTCCCCATCACCCTGGGGCCCCATCACTGGGATGAGCTACCATACAGCCAAGAGATAATATGAGTGTTGGAGTTTTAGAAAGGAAATTTCCTCTCTGAAGGTCATGTCAAAAGATATGGATAAAACTGTAAACATTAACATTAATGTCAGACTTTGTGTGCATTTGAAGCATCTTATTGCAGAAGTTCATTAAGCAATTCTTTGCTGGGTGTCAGTGTTTGCATACAGACCAAGGCTTTTCCCATCACGGTCATGATTTTGTTTTTTGTCATTTTTTGAGCTAAACCCCTTAAAGATTGTTTAATGATGAACAACAGGTTAAATGGACATAAAAACTCAACAGACAGACAAAACTGCATTTCTTTTTGTATCTTAAACACTTAAAACTAATCCAAGTAAAAGTGAAAGTGAAATTCATCTATTTCTTTTTTCCCAGAAAAATTCCAGTCACAGCTGATTAGATGTTGAATATAGGTGTTGAATAGGTAGAGTAGGGTAGATAGGCAGGTAGGGTAGGGTAGGTTGGCAGGCAGGTAGGGCAGATGGGTAAAGGTAGTTGAGTAGGGTAGGGTAGGGTAGGTAGGTAAGTAGGTAGGTGGGTGGCTAGGGTAGGTTGCTAGGTGGGGTAAGTTAGGTTAAATAAAAAAACATCACATTTAGAAGTGTGTCTGTTGTTGATCCTGCTGGATGCTCTCCTGCTCTTCATCCTCAGAGTTGTGATGGATGAATAAGAGGGAGATGAAGGGTAGGGTCGGTTGATTGGACTGGGATCCACCAGTTCTGAAGAGGGGACTTGATGATAGTCAAACACCCTGCACAACACACAAAAACACACACAAGCTCTGAACACACATTGACTACTTGTTGATCCTATGAAGTTTCATGTTCATGTTTACACTTTACAATAAGGGTCAACAACAAAGACATTAATTATTAGTTTATTTAGGCCCTTTCAGGCAACATGTACCATATAGTCATGGAGTACTACATACATTAGTAATGTGTTACTTAATGCTTATTCACTCCAAATAAGCAACATTTAAAAAATGATTAGTTGAAATATTATTCAGGGATTAAAAATACACCAACTAACGTACTATTTGATGCTGAGTAATGTATGCAATGCATACATAAAGATGAGAAATTACATCAATTAACTTTTATTCATCTTTATTAATACATTAAGTAAGGTTGAATAGTAAACACTAATTAAGCTAACTGCTTATTCATGCAATAACTAATATGCTAACTAATACTAAGTAATGCATAATAACAGTTATTAATGTTTTATTTAACCGTTTATTAGTGTTTAATAATTTATTAATTTACATTAATTAATTAGCCTTATTGTGACATGTTTCCACCACTTAACATCTTCATGGTATTTGTTTCCTCGGCAGTGAAAGAGAGATCTCTTCTTATGGCAGCAAACCACAACCCAGGGATATGCACATCTATAGGAATATGAAGAGAATTGATGCTGAAAATTCGAATAGATTACATTTTAGAAGCCCGGTGTCAGCCTCCAGCTCAAGCTAACGCAGTCTGACAGCCGTATCGGCTTCGGTCTTCAGCTTCCGCAATTTCAGCTCGAGCTGAACTTTGGCTTGGGTTTTTTCTCGAGTATCTAGCTCCATTCGAGCCAAGCACACTTTCAGCGGAGCCCTGTCATGGGCTTCAGTGCTGCCAGGAGAAGGTGGGTCATACCGAAGAAGAATGACTGGCATTTTAAATCCAATTCCACACGCACAGAACTCACGGCTAAGCGGTAAAAATCCAATATAGAAAATGGAATATAGTATTTCTTGTCAGCAAAGAGGGTAGATAGCACACACTTGTGGTATAAACCACCGGAGTTGGGGTTTGGGAGCTGCCCAAAACAAAGAAAGCAATAATGAAATAATTATCTAAACAAAACAAAGCCAGGGTGGCCAGCCCTCCAGAAACAATAACCAAAAAAAAAGAGGCCTCCTATAATGACAACAAAAAAAAGGAGCATTATCTGCCCGGACGGTTTTTCTGTTACACCACCCAAGCGCCTCAATGGGGTGCCGAAGTCACGCCCCTTCCGGTCAGCCCCATGGGTGCTTAAAATCGAAAAAATCTGAATGCGAGTCAATGAAGTGAAAATAATTAACTTCTGGTCCAAGTTGTTCTCTGCCCTGGATTCCAGATATGTTGGTTGTGGATTTAAATGAAAAATTTTCGTGTAGTGAGTTTTAAAAATATTGTGCAATTGTTAAGTTGAACGCCTTAGTAAAATCCGAATGAAAACTACAGTCGCTTATGTGACGTCACACACTGGTTCCCCGCTTCTTTTGCCAGATCAAGATCAAGATGCCGTTGTGTGTCGTCTCAGGGACTCGACATGTCCTGGTTTGTAATGGTTTTCACCTCTGTTGATGCTTTTTACCAATAAGCAGTGAAGTGGCAGAGTGAAATCGCCATGCCATGGGCAGCTGATGACGCATATTATCCGCGACCACGGTAGTTCACAAAACGGCTTCAAGTAAAATCTGAAATAATCATAGCGCTTTGCGGTATTTTATTTTTTGTTACCATGAAAAAATTTCATTTAAATCCACAACCAACGTATCTGGAATCCAGGGCAGAGAACGACTTGGACCAGAAGATAATTATTTTCAGTCCATTAACTCCCATTCATATTTTTTCGATTTTAAGCACCCATGGGGCGGAAGTAGATGGGCGTGACTTCGGCATCCCATGACGTCCGGATGAGGAAATCTGTTACACAAAACAAATTACTAGCGCAAATAACAATGAAAGCATTGTAGTGGAATGAAATGAAAACATTAAAGAGGATAAAGAAGGAACACTGCAGCGGAAACAACTTTATAAAGTACAGGCCCACTAAAAGGCACACAGCAGTATGTTTATTGGAAAACTAAATCAGCGTTTCATAGTAGCACATCCTGGATGTCGCAGCATCTCAGCAGGAAGCTGTACAGTACGGCGCAGGTTCGTCCAGCAGTTCAGCATCATCATTTATTTTTATATGGGCTTTTGCAGGGGGGAACATCCCCACTACAAGGGAGAAAAAAGAAAATATAAGAAAAACGCTATTAATTTGGCTATAAACAAAATCCATTTTGTTGGTAAAAAAAAATCGAATCGAATCGTGGCTTGAGAGAATGGTTACATCCCTACCAACCATCAAAGCCACGAAATCTCAAATCACACATTTTCTTGCAAGCTCGGGGCAGATTGTCTACATCCAAACAGTTGCCGATGAAAGTCAGATGCTGTGTCCCAAATCGCATACTTCCATACTAAATACTTAAAATCCAAAACTGAGTATACTAAGCATACTATGTACTTAATGGCTTAGTATGTGATTTTGCAGTACGCAGTGCTG
>JAVQJG010164864.1:0-10014 GCA_036024015.1 Craterocephalus amniculus
GTTGGCTACTGTCCCGTGGGTCTTGAACTTCTGAATAATATGAGCCACTGTTGTCACAGGAACTTCAAGCTGTTTAGAGATGGTCTTATAGCCTTTACCTTTAAGATGTTTGTCTATAATGTTTTTTTCGGATGTCCTGGGACAGTTCTGTCCTTCGCTTTCTGTTGTCCATGTTCAGTGTGGTACACACCTTTTCACCAAACAGCAGAGTGACTACTTGTCTCCCTTTAAATAGGCAGACTGACTGATTATGAGTTGTGAAACACCTGTGATGTAAATTAAAGGACACACCTGAGTTAATCATGTCAGTCTGGTCAAATAGTTTTCAATCTTTTATAGAGGTCCCATCATTTTTGTCCAGGCCTGTTTCATTAGTTTGTTTTTTTAAATGATTATATTAATCAGCAATTCAAAAGTGATGGCTGATTTTGATTATTTCATTTTCAATAAATTTTTATTTATTGTTACTTTTGTAAGTTTAAAGTGATTTCAGTGAGAATTGTGGGTTTTTCCTTCTTTAACTGAGGGGTACCAACAATTTTGTCAACGTGTGTAATGATGAAAAGCTCAAAGCCCATTGGTAATTATTGGATATTGTTGGTTGGTACTTCCAAACTTATTAAAATGACTGAGATCATCTTTGTGTATGAGTGCCATGGCGCTAAATATCCAGTGTTTGAGACTGGTCTATGATTTTTTTTGTGGAAAGAGGGTACTGTTTGGTAAAAAGGATGGCATATTGACTAATGTCATAACTTGGGGGATTAGCTGATTGCCAATGAAGATGGAGATATTGAAAAAATATGTTAAATGCTTCATTTTTTGCATTAACTTGACACAAAATCACAGAAATGTGTGTAAAGAGTTATATTTTACAGAATATTGTCAGCACATGTTCTGGGATCTGGAATACATTTATTGACAGTTGACTGAAAATGATCATGTTTCACATTCTTTTAAAAAAAAAAATCAAGAATGCATACATTAAAATGGCCACTTTTTCTTGGCAATATTTCCAGCAGAGCAGACCCTCAAATTATCGGCCCTTAGGGTAGAAATCAACAGAAAAAAAACACACGAAAAGCGAAAAGGGTCCAATTAATTTCATTGAGACTTTGGCTCCCGGACTATAAGCTGATGTATCTTTCACACCAACCGAGAGAGGTCCAGGTGTGCTGCTGGTTCACCACTGGCCAGTCTAACAGAGTTCTAAAGCTTTAAGGCAAGTTCACCTCGGATCTGATTAAAGAGCAAGTAAATCAGTGATTGTGCTGCAGGAAGCTGACAGGACATACGCCTCCTCTGCAGCTTCATAAGTTCATTACAGGACACCAGATCAGCTTCATGTAGGAAACTTAAATCTGGAAGGTTCTCAGATCCTCGACACAGAACTAAACCATTAGATGATGATGCTCTACACAGCGATTAACTAGAAGAGCAGAATGCTGGCATTATTCAACTCCTCTACGACATCACAAGAAGCTGAAATTCACTAAAACCAGGCGCTCCAGTGTGTGAAAGCTTAGGGAACAGGAGAGCCCTGCACCAGGACGACCCTGGTGTCTTATTCCCCTCCATACTGGACATTTCTACCACCCACCGTACCCGCAGGGCAAGCAACATTCTCGGTGATCCAGGTCACCTTTGATCACCATGTTGATTAGGGGTGGGAAAATTAAATAGAAAAATCCAACACTGCCATTTTTTATTTCACAATTTTGAAATCAATCTTTTTTTTCTTGAAAAAGTTTATTATCAGGATATTTTATTTCAAAATTTGATTCTTTTTTGTAAAAATAAATAAACGTAAACATTTAAAAAAATGTCTTCATATATTTTTTCCAAAATCTTTTTCACTTGTCTTATATTATTATAGTAGCAGAATGATGGTCTTGCTCCTGTGTTTTTCAAATTGAAATTAAGAAAACTAGCAGAAAGATTTTTTGTTTTTCTAACAAAACACTTCAATATTGAAGAATCAAGAGAATCGACTTTTGAATCAGTACCCACAAACTCATAAATGAATCAAATCAGCCCTAATGGTGACCAGAGTCTCCCAGCCAGCTGTTAGTTTTATCCCCCAGGAAGTCGGGAGGCTGAACATAGAAGTTCCGCCGGATTCACATACAGACATTAGCCTGGATAGTGTGGAAAGTTCATGATACCCTGCAGTTCTTGTTATCTCCTATATGTACTGTATGTAATGATCTATGGAAGTTTAATCCTTATATTTAACACCCTTCTAAGCACTGTTCTACTGATGGTCAAAAAACTCAGTCGTTTGTATAATCACTGCATACACATGAAAGCCGTCGACGCAGGAACAACACACACACTCAGATTTGTCTGCAGCGCTTTGGAAGCCTCATCACTTGAACAACGTTTCATTTAATTCCAGACAGAACAGTTAAATCTGATAACAGTCTCTATGAGGCTGAGGTTGGAGGACGATAATTCGTACGTACCTACAGGTAATACTGTCTCCACTGACCTACTGTACATAGTGTTTAACAGTCAAGTGATTTAAAGCCAAATTCAAGTTTCACATAAAGGCCAGTTTCCCCTCAGGTGGAAACAGGAGTTCACATTTTAGGCACAGAAATGTAGGGTGTAGATAAATATATCACTTTGAACAAAACTGTCTGTTCCAAATCTGGACATTCAGATTATTTCTGTTAAACATTTGGTATAATTTCTTTAAAGGAAGGAAGCACAGAATTTACTGAGAAACAGGAAGATTTAACTTTACGACACAAGCTTCAGACTTTTTCTCTATTAATAAACTTAAAAACAGCAGAGAGCAAAAAAACCTTCTGCATTTCACATCACCTCACATTTAAGTTTGCCTCACCTCTGCTGAGGTTTTCAGTTACCCTCCTAACAAACAAACCAACCTTAGCAAACACCAGAGGGCCATATTTGTGCTGCAGCATTTAAACTTTTAAATAACACCAACAGAAGTAGTGACACACACTCCCTTCTCACAGATGAAAAGAGTTAAAACAAAGATTTGGTGCTGGGTTGAGTCACATGAACTGTCTCATAATTCAGGGTTGGCACAATCCAAACTGCGGACCATGAAGCGGAAAACCGTTGCTGCATCGGCTGCGATTCAGGGTTGCTTTTAAACTCCTTTCAGTGCTTTATGACTGTCTTCATTATTCTTATCTGATCTGCTTTTGGACTGGCAGACCCTGAGGTCCTCTGGTACTGGCCTTTTAGTTGTTTCTAAAGTTACAACCAAAACACACAGCAAGGCTTCGTTCTAATATTCAGGACTTCGCCTGTGGACCAGCCAGTGTTTCCTCATGGGGGCCCTCCAGGTCGGGAGCCGTCTCTTCGGTCTGCAGGATCATATAAGCAACATGAACCACATTTCCTCCTTTTCTAAACATTACCGTCAACCACGTGTAAATCTAATGCATGGTTGTTCAGCAATTTTTTAGGTGAAAGATCAGCAGCATTAAATGTTCAGCTAGTGGTTAGCATTTAGCATTGTTTACCTGATGGTTTATCCTAAGTAACACTTGGTAAAAGATACTACAGAAACCTCTGCAGGACTGGTGTTCACATCCAAACTAACTTCATTCACTTTGAACTGGATCCTGGAACTTTTATAGGAGAAGTTCGGTATTTTTCAACCTGGACCTATTTTTTAGCAAGAAATATGATCTTTTATTCACCCAGACAGTTTTGATGCAACATGAACTCCTTTGGGAGATATTTAGATCCACTCACGATCAGCGTACATCCATATTATGGGAGGTCAGCTGCTTGCTAAGATAATAGCAACATGGTCCGTGTTTGTGTTTTTCCAAATGGTAAAAATAGAACGTAACCGACCGTCCTACAGTACGGAGTAAAAATGGCTCTTTTGCCATGGCGCATAGTAGTGGGGTCATCGCCGTGGCAGGTACGAGCAAAGTCTTGAAAGGACCCGGGAATGACACCAAAGGAAGTACAAGCTGCATCCAGGTCACAGAGGGATCGGACTAGCATTTGCATTGGTGAAATGAAAGAGTTTTGTGGCAGAAATTATCGTATTTAGAGGCTGCACAAGCTTGCCCTGTTCACTCCCATTACATGGATGTATGCTGATCGCAAGTGGATCTAAATATCTCCTGAAGGAATTTAAGTTACACCATAACTGTCTGGGTGAGTAAATGATGGTATTTCCTGCTAGAAAATGGCTCCAGGTTGTAAAATACCAAACTTATCCTTTAATCCTATTATTAGACAGATCAACAAACTAAATCAGTTATTTGCTGCTTTCAGTCAAAAATAAAATAAACTGACGGTATTCTTCACTAAATCTATCCACATCTGCACCAGAAAGTAAATAGTTGTTTCTGTTTCAGTGTTTCCAATTCAGTAAATCTGTAGATTTTTGCTGTTATTGCATAGAGTTTGCAGCACAAATCTCTTGTTATAGCAGCATTTTAGTTAGCTAGCGTGCTACTCCACGCCCAAGGGCACTTATGTAGAAAATATCTGATGTTTCAGTGCATTTTAGTCAGCGCTGGAAGTGAGTCACCCAAAGTTGGGAAACTATTGCTTCAATAACAAAAAAAACAAGGCTACGAGCCATCCAGTCGTCATGGATAAACATTCAGTAACATTTCCAAACAACACCCTGCATTCAAAGTAGCAGCTTGTGTCCAAACATGGTCACCACGGAGGAGTGGAGCCATGATGTTTGCCTGGGGGCCTACCCAGAAAACCCACCAGGAAACACCTTAAAACCTAGGGAAGATTGTCAAACATCTCAGTTTTTCTGCAGTTAGTTGAAGAATATGAAAGTCTGGATTTAGCAGACCTTTAAAGCCATGATGTGGAAGATGTACAAATGGTGCCGACAGCAACATCAAAACCAACTTAAAGCATGGTGTGGAAGCAAATAAAACCTAAATTTAAAGAGTACAAAAATATTCTAAATATCCCCTTAAGGTCACTTCTCTCAACAGCAGAGCAGATTCTGCATTTGACACACTGTTCCACACTTTTCCTTTTAAGTTGGAACTCCAAACCCAACAACCAGGAGGTTAACAGTCCTAACCCTAACCCTGCAGTAGACTACAAGACATCTCGTGCCTTTCACAGGACTGATAGTTGGGTTGTGTAACATTTGTTTTGAAGGCATCTTTGACCATTTTCTGGATATGCTCTGAAGTTTTGGCTTGTTCATGTCTGAACATCTTTGTAGCTGGAAGCAGGAAAACTTTAGAAATAAAAAGGCTACAAAGCACAAGGCTTTATAGGAACTGGGAGCCCTTGACTTGCTCGAGGTATACCAGAAAGCCTGCAACTGAGTTAAAATATGGGGTTCAATCTAAACCACCTCCTTCTAAACACATCCAGAGGAGGTAGCTCAGGATATCAGTGGACTACATGCCACTTCCTCAAAATGCTCAACATAATCAATATAAATAGGCAATAATAACATGATAATCGATACAACAGTTTTTTTTTCCAACCGCACAAGGTCTTCAGGTAGCAGGGATGAGACATTCAGGGAGTTTAGATCTGAGACAGAGTCAGGACTCACGAGAGTGATCACATGCTGCATGATTCCCATCCCTGACACAGCTGATGGAAGAAGTGTTTGACGACTAACTATTAACGAACACTATGAAAGAGGTGAAGATCAGGCTGGATACTTCTATCTGATCGACCATGAACCGGTGGATGGATGTGGGCTGATAGGTTCACAGAGGGAAGGCAGAAGCTCCTCACTGCTGAGTTAATCCTCCACCCTGCTGACGTTTGCTCCATGAAACAGATGAACACAAGGGTGCCATGCAGAACTTTGAACTACACTGGTTTGTGTGGGATTCAGCTTAAAAAGCATTCAATACAGACTGAAGGTTGGCTGCTTCTTCGGAAAAAGGCTTCTCCTGAGCTTCACTGTACGGTCTGGTACAGGTAACCTCTCTTATAGGCGCTCAGAGGGTAGAAGGTGGCCACCACAAACTTCCCATTAAAGGTGCGGCCCGTCAGCAGCCGCTGAGCCTCTTTGGAGTCACTGGAGTTGGCGTACTCCACAAAAACCTGGAGGAGACAGGGATTCAGGAAATTCACCAGAACATTGTGCTGAAGGTCGACATTCAGGACTGGACTATGACATTCCTACAACATTCCTACCCGACTTGACTAAGACAAACCTACCCGAGTGGACTACGACATTCCTACCCTACTGGACTATGACATTCCTATCGGACTAGACTATGACATTCCTACCTGACTACGACATTCCTACCCTACTGGACTACGACATTCCTATCGGACTAGACTATGACATTCCTATCGGACTGTACCACAATATTCCCATCTGACTGGACTATGACATTCCTACAAGACTGGACTAAGATATTCCTACCTGTGAGATTGTTACAGAAGTGGCAATATCAACATCAATGTGATGTTGATATATATCACAATATAAATAAAATCACTATACGACATTCCTACCCTACTGGACTACGACACTCGTTCATAAATACAGTACACTCCTGTAAAGAGGAATTAACAGGTACAATTTTGGTTTGTATAATTTCATTGATCATTGTTGAAATATACACCCCCAATTGTCCATTTGACGATACACTCAGTTTCTCTGAGATTTTTCGATGTCCTTATATTAATGGTTGTATTCAGTGATAGTCTCAAAGCGGGTTTAAAACCATACGAGGTGCTGTACGCAAATGGACCCAACACTTAAGAGTGAATCCTATTTTTTGCTAAAAGTATGAGTCAGATGCTTGATGAGTAACTTCTGGGTGCCGGTTTAAGTGAGGAGCTTTTTTTACTCATAAGTCAACTCTTAAAAGTGCTTTTAAGAGAAATTCCAAGACGTTTGATGAATGTGGCCCCTGGTCTTTGTTTCAGAACCTGAACCTGGTCTTCAGTCCATAAGTCCAGAACATAACATTCCTACTTGACCAATCTACAACATTTCTACCTGACAGGTATACAAACTCCGTAACAGATGGGACGACTATGGTCTTACCTGTCCTTTTCCAGGATTCTCCTTTGGGATGAGAAGAGAGACCACAGAGCCATATTTCTGGCACTCCTCTTTCATGTCTTCCAGGATGTCTGACAACAACAATTGCACATTTTTACCTTTGACAGAAACATAGTTAGCATGAATGCATTTGTGACACAGCTCCTTCGTCAGGATGTTGTTATCTATTCCTTCACCATTTTATGACGTGGATCATCTTCTCTGCCTCTTAACTAAAAAGGACTATAAAAAAAAAGTTTTATTTACGTTCACAATGTGAGATTACTAGAGAACTACAGTAAGTAGAAAATGAATGTGAATGTAATCTAATCCTACATCTGGGTGGTATGGGATTGTGTCAGATCACAATATTTTTTTAAATATCAGGTGATGTTGATATATATCAAGATGTACAAAAAAATCATTATAATTGTAAAATTCAAATGTTCTGATCATAGGTGAGATGTGAAATCAGCTGTTTTTGATTTGAATTTTTATTTTGTTTTAAGCTAAACAGATTTATGAAAGGAACATGATACATCTGTTTCAGATTTTTAAAAAAGGTACAAATATTACAAACTAAACAAAGATAGACATAGAGAGGCATCTTTACCAGGAAATGAAGAGCAATCCGAGATACTTGCTGTGTGTCTCACTGTTTCAGTTGAAGCAGAGAAAATTCACACGAGATAATAATCAGTTTTCATCAGTTTCCTCTGAAGAACCAGAGTGGAAGCCAAAGTCATGGGACCAGGTCGGCAGCGTTTTTTTTGGTGGGCGGTGCAGACCTGGCCAGTATCATTATGATGGCTTGATGCTGCCTTCAGGTCTCTCCGGTACAGTCATGACTTTCATGTCGTGTGCATAAATGAATAATAAAAATAATAATAATACATAACATACATAATACATAAAATAATGTCTTTTGTCCTGCCACCTATCAAGAGCGTATTTGGTAGATTTGCAGCATTAATTGCTGAGCAGTTATGATACATGTTCTAATTCTGAGTTGCTTTTCCTGACATCTGACACAAACAAATGCTGTGATTCTTATCTTTGATATAATTGATCTTTACACTTAGCACGATCTTAGCACTTGACATAACGACATGGATGACCAGCAGTCCACCTGTTCAAACTGTATCCTACTCCTTGAATTTATGCTTGTGTTGTTGTCTCAAATGTACGTCTCTTTGGATAAAAGCGTCTGCTAAATGACGGTAGTAGTAGTAGTAGTACATGCATTAAAATATAAAATGGAAATATTACAGATCGACAACTAGTGCAAAGAAACAATTACAATTTCTAAGCACTGTGAACTACATTTATACATTAAAACTTTAATGATGAATATAAAGTATTTTGTTTCATATGTTCAGGTCATACTTTGATCTGCTTTTGAACAACAACATCCACATAAGACAGCAATTGTCCAAATATTTTGCTGTGAATATAAATATTAAGAATAATAAAACGTATATAAGCTGATTTTTAAATAGTTTTAAATCATGGTTATTTAATCTAACTGGCTTAATCAGATGCTGTATTTGTTTTATGTTTCATCATGAAGGTTTCTGCTCAGTAAAACTTTCTAGAACAGGGCAGGAGAGCCTAATCTAGGCAGCAGGCCAAATTGGGTAAATTAGCTTTATTTTGGCTTAATCTGCAACTTTCCATTGTTCTGATGATAATATTTCACTAGAACTGGTCCTAACAGCCATCAGACCCATTTTACCCATAAATAACATTAAACACAAGCTGAATTAAAGCCGCAAGCAGAAATGGAGGCTCTCCCACCTCCCTCGGCCTATTGTACCGCCACATCCTCATGCCTTCTCCCTCACCCTCACCTGCAGCAACGCATGATGTCATACTGCTGCATGCAGCATTTCCTCACCACCCTTGATGTCACAGTAAAATCAGCACTTCAGAGTCTCCACATGTACAGTGCACCACGGCAACGCCCTTTAACTTAGGAAATTCTTCTGATAACCTCTGATCACAACAATCTCATGATGATCCCAAACAAGTTTCAGGTCAATAAGACTAAAGCTGTGTAGTAAATCGCCTACTTCCATACAAAATTTTGAGTATACTGCATCAAAATGACAAACGGTATGCATAGTATGACAAAACTGAGTATGCAAAAGTACCTGGAATGATGTACTCAAACCCGTCAAGATGGTGAGTAGGTGACTGTGGACAATCACTGCACTCATCACAAGCGGAAAGATGGCAGACAGCAGGGCCTCGAACGGATCAACTTTGGATACATCAAGAACCACAGGCTGTGGTGATTTTCAGTGTAGTTGTAGTGTACCGATGTTTATTTTAAACACGGATGGTCGCTAAAGTTAATGCTAGTTAGCTAATAGCTGCCAGGTAACAAAACATTATATCCACAATAACTTGGTGAATAAAAATAATAACCAACATGGGTACACAATCGTCATTGCCCAGAGATCATACGGCCAGTTGTACAGACTGCCACATTTCAAATTATTGGGGTATTTTAACTTTGATGGCGCGCCGCGGTGCTTTTGTTGTCACCTCAGTCAGCTTTACAGTAGAAGAAGTAGATACTGTGCTTTCATTTCTAGTAAGTACTCCACACACGAGTATGCAATCTGGGACAGCACTGCAAACTGGAAAATCCCATACCTTTGAGTGTATAGTATAGTTAATATACTCAGTTTGGGATTTGGAGTATTGAAGTAGGCGATTTGTGACACAGCATAAATCTTTCTCAGCAACATGTCCAGGATGACATCAACGCTGGTTAACCAGCACTGCAATTCCACCTCCTTCAGCTTCCCTCTGAGGTGTTTATTTCGGTCTGCACTGACTGAAATAAACACCTCTTGTGTGTCTTGAAGCCGTGCACAGACGCATTACAGTCTGGGATGTGTTCATGCAGCCATGTCTCGGTGAAGCACATCATGCTGCTCTCTGTGTTCTTTCTGACACCTGGTTAGCACCTGCAGCTCCTCCATGTTGTTAGCTAGCGATCT
>JAVQJG010164873.1:0-19646 GCA_036024015.1 Craterocephalus amniculus
TATATATATGTATATATATGTATATATATGTATATATATATATATATATATATATATATATATATATATATTTCCACACTGAACTGAACTCCTTTTTAGCAGTGTGTGAGGCATAAGAGCAGACCTTCTCAAAAATTACTTTGTAACATTGCTGTTTCTTTTCTTCTTTGTTTTCTGACCAGGTTGGAGGCTGTTTCTCGAGTGTTTGCATGTCTGCCGTTAGAATGAGTGATGTGAATTTGCTGATACTCTGACATTCAGGCCCAGCTATGCCGATATGACGGATGGCTGCTTAGCGAGATCCACCTAAAGGTACAACTCCTTGTCAAAACGTGAGTGCATTTTTCTATAGACTATATTAAATACATTAAATGTATTGTTTTGAACATGATTATTGTGCTTGTTATTCATGAATGAATGTTATAAAGTCATTACTCCTCTGTGCTACATTTTCTGCTCAGCAGCTAAGAGTACGTCACAGTTACATCAACCATGTTTTGGAAGTTTGATTTGCACACATCCTCTCATCTGGAGGCGTTGCTGGACAAGGAGGATGTCACACTTAGTGAGCTCATGGATGAGGAAGATGTACTGCAAGAGTGCAAGGCCCAAAACAGGAGGTCTGTTTATTGTTTCATCTGCAGCAGGACATGAAAGCTGTTAGTAGCTCTCACTGCCATGCCTCTAAGTATACTTGTGCTTGTTTTTCACTCTTCATGGATTTATAGACTTCTCCAGTTCCTGTGCCAGGACCAGTGCATGCAGGATCTGGTTCATATGATTACAACAGAGCCCCCTGCTGGTGCAGAGGAGACAAAGCGCTTCAAGTAAGTGCTGTAGTGAAGAATATGCTGATGTAGTAAACTGCATCTTGGGATAAAGGAGTTTTGCTGGTTCGGCACTTTATTATACAGCTTACTTGTCACTTATAGAAGGCCATAAAGCTCAATAGTGTTCAGATTTTAGAAAAAGAAAACACAAAATCTTGAGCCAGCTAACCAGAATCATATGCAAAATGGCTACGTATTTGCAAGTAAAAAAACAAAAACAAAACGTCTGTCTGTTTTTTGATGGAAAATTATCTTTATTCAGTTTTACTGTAACACAATACTCCAAAGACCTAAATGTTGTTATGATTTTATTTTAATTTATTTTTCTGCAAGCTTTGTTTTCTACATTCATTCCAGGTATCCAAATATAGCCTGTGAGCTGCTGACATGTGATGTAGGAGTGATCAACGATAAGCTGGGTAATGAGGAGCCTCTGTTGGAAAGTCTGTATGCCTTCTTGGAGCAGCCATCCCCGCTTAACCCCCTCCTGGCATCTTTCTTTAGCAAGACAATTGGGAACCTCATCACACGGAAGACTGAGCAGGTAATGCACGCACACACACACACACACACACACAGGACTTATACAGCTAAATCAATGGCATTCTCACAGAAGGTGACAGCTATTGTTTATATGTGATTTCATTTAGTCTGAGGCTACTTTATTACAAGTTACTTGGAAATACTTGTGAAAAGAATGACTCTCCTATGGTTTTTCAGTTTTGTTTGTCTCATCCAGATGTGCCAGCACTCAACGCCGTGCTTGTGTTTTGGTTATTTTCTTTTTCATGAAGATTACAGAGTAGGTTTGTTTTATTAGCCAGAATCAAAAAACACTTTTCCTTAAAAACAGTTGTGAAAGTTGCTATTTGCAGTACTGTCCTGTTTTGAGGAGGGAAAAATTTTATTTTGAATACCCCCCTGATGGTTGAACTGCCTGCCATTATGGATATTCTCCCCATTGTCCGACCAATTCCACTGTTTCCAGATCACTGAAAACACCCCTGTAATATTATTACTGCATACTGTTGTATACTGTTTGTATTGAAGTGTTAGAATCAAGATATGTGTTACTTTGTCGGAGTAAATTCACCTGGATCAAAGTAGAAAGGTGAAATGTTCCTCTCCATTTACAGAAAATAAAGAATTGCTTTTGTACGCTACAGTTTATGTTAGGCTTAATGCTTTCTAGCGTGTGCTACGATTGTTTATGCTGCATGGATCTCACTTGGCCCCCTGTTTGAGGGATGCTTGTGAGGTTGAAGAGGTTAAATTCATATCCGGGGATGATTAACACAACATTTTTATCATGCATTTCAGATCCCTAAAAGACGCCTGTGTCCCCTCACCGACAGCTACTCTAGTGTTTCATGTGGAATAATCAATGAAAAAGGGGGGAAGTTAATTTTGGGGGATAGGATGAAGCACAGATTTTTTTACGATAAGAGGAGCTTTTTACTGGCGATGATGTCAACGTTTAAAGTCTCGAGCTTGAAGTTAAAGAGCTGCTTCACGTTTAAGATGGTGTTGAGGGGACAACTTTGCTGTATTTAGGAACTGACTGAGCACAATTTAAAATGTCCTGATTGATTTCTAGGGTTTGAAATCTCTGCCTTTTGTACCCAGATCTGCAGTGTGTCCTTTCAGAAACAATTTTATACTATTTTTTGTTTCTTATCTTGTTGACATTTTTATTTTCACAATGAAAACGATGTCCATGATGTCCTGAACCACTGCTTGCACTACTTGGCCTTCTTTGTCTTACTTTTCAGTTTCCTTTTTTGTTTTTTGTTTTTTCTCTATTCCCTGTGTTACTCAGGTGATTAGTTTCCTGAGGAAGAAGGAGGGATTCCTGTCCTTGGTTCTGAAACATATTGACACGTCAGCCATGATGGATGTTCTCCTTCGTCTTATCAGCTGTGTGGAGCCACCTCCGCTTCGACATGAGACTCTTACAGTACACAACAAATGACGACCCATTTAAACTTTCACACCAATCTCACATGTTTTTCGTTTTCCTTTTTTTAAACCACACATTTTAATAAAATAAATCTGTATTTTATAAATTGCAGTGGTTGAATGAACAAAAACTGGCCCAGAGACTCATAGAGCTAATCCACCCTGAGAGAGATGAAGAGGTAAGCAGGACATTTTTTTATATTATTAATTTCTAATTTTTGTGATTAAAATACAGGTTTATATTGACTTTATTTGCACATGTATTAAACAAGACAGAAAAGAACAAATCATTACTTGTTTTCTCCTGGAAGTGGCTGGGAAAATGGTTCCATTATAGGAGACGCCACAATTAAATTTATACAGATCCATGAAAGCTGCAGCCTTCAAGCCCGAGGCTGCTCTCTCTGGCATTGGAAATCTGGAGGCTGTGCAAAGAAAAGTGACTGTGTACACTTTTTCTCGCTCACAGAGGCAGTCCAACGCTTCCCAGACTTTGTGTGACATCATTCGTCTTAGCAGAGACCAGGCTAGTCAGCTTCAAGAGATCTCACAGCCGGACCCTCTGCTGACTGTGCTGGAGTCGTAAGTCAGAGTGACGCACACGTGCCCGCTCTATGCGAACCAGATGCAGAGGCAATGACGTACTCGTCTCTGTTTCTGCAGGCAGGAATGTGTCGAGCAGTTGCTGCAGAACATGTTCTCTGGAGAGAGGACTGAAAGCTGCATCACCAGTGGGATTCAAGTTCTTCTGACCTTACTGGAAATACGGAGGCCAGTGTGAGTGGAGTGTAATGTGATCAGATTTAGCTCTTTTTTTTTCTGAATTTCTTATTAGGCGCAGGTTGTGTAATCTCCTCTGTATCTTTTTCTTTCTGAATAAATGTCTCCCATGAGTTCTCTATTGTAACTGCATTTTGTTTATGACAGGGTGGATGGTGTAATGGATGCTCAGGGATTTGAGAGGAGCTACACTGTTAACAGCAGTATCTTACTGGCTATTCAGCCACACCTGATGCACTTCCACCAGCTACTTCTGGAGCCCCCCAAGGTACATGAACAAAGAGAAAAAATAAACTGCATCCATGTTTTTGACAGCTTGTCGTGAATAAAAGACGACATGTTCTGAATTTACAAAATATGTTTTACTGTACAAATCAGAGACTTCTTATAATTCTGTTTAATTTATTCAGGTGTTTATTGTTTGAATCATTAAAAGCTTTTAAGGGTAGCATCTTATTTGACAATATTAGTCATGCTCTGACTCCTGTTCAACCACTTGCATTTGGTTCTCTGCTTTTCAAATACTTTTATATCATTGTTGTACTTTTTCATACAGTACTTCTAAACCTATAAACTATGTCTGTGCTTGTTTAGCGAGATCTTATGCTGACTACCCTGGGTGTGCTGGAGGAACCTTTAGGGAACACACGCCTGCACATAGCCAGACTAGTGGCCTCTCTGCTTTATACAAGCTCTGCCAGCCATGCAGTCGTAGCACAAGAGCTCTGCAGACTCAATACCATGGACCTGCTCCTGGTGAGATCAAGATGCTTAATGTTCACATCCTAAATGTGTGCTGACAGATGTTTTGTGATCCTACGTAAAATGCCCTTTTGTTTTTAATAGGACTTGTTCTTTAAATACACATGGAACAACTTTCTGCACCTCCAAGTGGAGCTTTGTGTCGCTGCCATCATCCGGCCGTGTGCCCATGAAATGAGACTTCAGCCCGGCTTGGCTTCCCATGAAAACTTCAAGCCTAACCAAGAAGCAGCACAAGAGCAAAACTCCACCGAGACGGCAACTTCTGAACCTTCGGTCACGTCTGATAACTCTGCCCATAACTTAATGGTGACTCATGTATGTTTCTCTGGTTTTTTCTTTTCAATGAATGCAGTTTAGTCAGCTGAGATGTCCATTTTGGCAATCCTTTTGAATTAAATCAACTGAATGAGTCTTTTTCTCTCTAACAAGTTGTTCCACCACTGCCACCTTATCCAGAGGATTCTGGAAGCTTGGGAAGAGAACAGGAAAATTCAGTAAGGACTTTATTAGATGTTGTCACAATGCTGTTTTTAGTCATGAGCTGAAAAACAGGTTTTTTCTTCAGGTCAAACGGTGGTATGAGAAGAGGGTACATGGGACATCTGACAAGGATTGCTAACACAGTGGTCCACAACCTAGAGAAAGGCCCAGTACACACTGAGATTAGTAGTCTCATTACAGGTGTGTGGAACACTAACACAAGAAACTGACAGTAATCGCAGAAAATCATATCTCACTCACTGAGATCCCACTTTTTTTCTTGTAGAACTGCCAGAGGACTACAGAGGGCGCTGGGAAACCTTTGTGGAACAAACGCTGTCGGAAACCAACAGAAAGAACGCCATAGACTTGGTAAACCCTCATACACATGTACAACGTCCGTCACCTGTTTTTTTTCTTCTAAGATACTTGGATTCAAACAGAAAACTTGTCTTGATGTTTCTGTGTTCAGGTTGGAACTGGAAACCCTCGACCTTCCTCAGAGGATGATATGGAGAGTCCCTTCCCCAAAGAACTAACAGTACAGCAGGTACACCACATAAACACCACTGAAGAAATTAAATTTAATCTATGAGGGCCTGTGGAATCTAAATATCCTGATTTATGTGTTTTAGGCATTTTCAGACTATCAGATCCAGCAGATGACGGCTAACTTTGTGGATCAGTTCGGCTTTAACGATGAGGAGTTTAATGATCATGACGACAGTATCGGGTGAATTAGCTGACATTATTCTCTTTGTGTGTGTATTACTGTGAGTCTTTACTGACTGGGGAACTCTGCTCTAATGCAGTGCAACTTTCGACCGGATTGCAGAGATCAATATTAACATTGATGCAGGCCAAGATAGTGTGAGTTTATTTGGAAACGTTGCTTTAGATTTGCAAAGTTTGACTGTAAATGTTTTGCTTATTTATAATAAATCATACTGTACAGCTTTTATGAATTGTAGATGTGATGAATAAGGATGTTCAAATGATTATTTCTGCAGGCTAATGCTGCCGTGTTTGAGGCCTGTTCCAAGGAGAGAATTCAGCCCTTTGATGATGATGAAGAGGACATCTGGGAGGAGAAAGAAATTAACTATGCAACACAAACCAAGTCAAGGAACAGGTAAACGCATTACTAGATGTGCTTTCCACTGGTGATAAACCAGAACATTAAGTTTCCCCGTGTACAGACTCTCTTGAACATGTTGTTTTATTTGTTTTTCCAAGGTTTGGTGGGTCACAGTCCTCTCAAAGCCAAACACCCAGTTCGACTTACGATATGCCAGCCGCTTCCAGCACTGACGTCCTTGACAGAGCAGCCGACTCAGATTCTGAGGAAGAAGACTCTAAAGCGGACCTGGATCCTTTTTCAAGTCAGGACCAGTCAGAGGCAACAAAGAGTGAGAGATGTTACACAGTTTTAACTGTCCAAGTTCACAGCTAAGCCAGATTTCCCTGTGTAAGTGACTTACTGAGTACACGACGCGTGCTGCCTTTCTGTCTCAGGTAGTGGCTGGGTAGCAGACTTCGAAGAGGTGAACTCAAAGGCTCCTGCAGCAGGAGTGGCCTTTTCTCCCTGGGACTCTGCGGTCTCCCAGCCAGCTGCGACAGAGGCTGAGGACAAGGGCTGGGCCAAGTTCACTGACTTTCAGCCTTTCTGTTGGTGAGTTCAAGCCTGGTCTGAATATGAGGAGCATATTAGAAAAATCACTTTCTATGAATGATATTCATTTGCTAGTTTTGCATTATTCATTTAGTGATTTTTCAGTGTTTCTATCAAGCATTAATAAGGCCATTTTAATGATAAATGGGATTTTAAAACAGGCCGCACAATTATGGTGCAATGAAAGACTTCAGTCATTTTAATTATTAAAACAATTACATTAGTATTTAACAAATAAAACCTTTTATTATTTTTTTTAAATTTAAACTCATGACCCTCTAAGGTATATAAATATATTAATTTATTTTTAATTTTTCAAGATAACATTGAGTACTCTCAGACATGAACACACTATAAAATGGTTATAAAAGAGACAGACTTACACTTCTTCGCTTTTATTGGAGTTTATTTAAAGATCATTTATTTGGTTGAAGTTGCATGACTCCCTGTATGTCCAACAGCTCTGAAACAGGACCCAGATGCAGCTCTCCCGTGGACTCGGAGCTCAGTGGATCGGACAACACCAAACCAAACCCAAATCGTAAGCCGTTGCAAAATTGCAACTCATAATCTAGAGTTCCATGTTTATTCATACATACAATGTTTAAACAAAGTGAGAAATGATAAACATAAAACAAAAGACAAAACAGTAGGAGTGCATTTTCAGCTCCATAGATTTTCATCCACATGTGAATCAATTGTATTTAACTTTTTTGTGATTGGTAGCGACCGCAGTGATTACATTCCTGTGTCTGTTAAGCAAATGAAAAAGCTTAGAAGTATTTTTTTCATTTTTCACTTTTTATTATGGAAGAGCAAGCATTTTTTGATAAACTGATATGATTTTAAAAAGCATGTGCTTTGAAATCTTGGAGCAGAAAAAAATTCTCTGGATTAGAACCTAATTTCTTCAGGTTAACAAATGCTGAGTGAGGAATATCCCAGACTAATGTTTCAGTGTACTTATGGAGAAAGGTGGTGCTTAGTTTTACATCTCTGGCACATCTAGTGCTGTGATCCTGTATCAGTGCTCTCCGTTTACTCTTCTGTCTCCTCCTTCAACACCCACAGCATGTGTGTGGAGTGCATGCGTGGCGAGAAAAGCTCCACTGGTGGCATCAGACAGCTCCTCCTCCAGCAGTTCAGACAGCGACGAGGAAGAAGGAAAAACCGAGTCCACGTCCAATGAAACGGTCACCACAGAGACCATCACCACAGGTGCTGGCAAGGAGACCATCCGGCTTACTGTGGATGCCAAAAATGAGAGGGCAGTCTTCACTAGGTAAAACATTCTCACAGGAGCTGCTGCTCTGTCTGTTGTAGCGTGTCCTCCCGTTGTTCCTGTAGTGTCTTCGCCCTCCTTTCCGGACTTATTCCTGTGCTGTTTTACCTCCTCCTTCTCCACCTTTCCTCTGATATCATCCCGCTGCTTTGTGTTCCCTCCTCTCTCATCTCCCCTTGATTCCAGAGTATTCAGACCGGCACTCAGACGGTATGTTGCCCTCGAGGACCTGTGCTCTGTTGTGTGGAATGCTTTCTTGATTGGGTTTAAGATGTTTCTGTTTGCCTGTCGCATTTAACAGGATGCGGAGTCCTAATCCCTCGCGCCATAATTCAGGCCAAGTCTGATTTAAGAAGAGACAACAACCCTTCACTAACCCATACCTCTTGACTTGTTGATGATCTACACAACTGTTCTAATGCTGAGTTTACATCAAAAGATGAGCCTTGCATATGAGCACTGACTACTGCGGTTATGGATTATTTTTTTCAGTCATAGCTTTGGTGTAACTGCAGTCAATAGAGCGTGTTTCCATACAGAGCTTCCCACCACTAACAGTCTGTTAGATAGCATGCTGTGGGCAAAAATTACATGTCAACCTTCTAACAGGCCAGTTCATTAGCAAGTTACTAACAGTGCACCAACAAGCATGTTACAGTTAATAAGCTTCTGCTATGAGATTGAGAACATTGGTACCGTCCTTAGCCCAGCTCTCTCTGATTGGTCAGTCAGAGCCTTGTTTGTTGGCAGAAATAGCCAAGGAGACGCTCAAGTCGCTGTAAGCACCAGGCAGAGTAACAACAACCTGGCATCTAGTTTATTGGTAGAATAATGGGAAAATCTCGTCCTTATATTTCTCATCTGCTACTTTTCTATTTTCTTTTTTTATCAGCGGAGCTGATAAGGTGCCAGTAGAGGGACTGTCCGTCAAAGGGAAAGACAGTGAAAAAGAAGATGAAAAGGAGAAGAAACATGGAAATGGTTCCAGCCCAGTTACCACCAGTCCACCTAACCAGTCAGCTGCTGTTAAACAGTGAGTGTGTGTAGTTATATTTTGGATTAAAGAGCATGTCTGAACCATCAGGGCAGGTTGGCACATATAAGTTTGCACATGGAGTGAAAACAAAGTTATTTCTCAATCAGATCAGTCTTCTTGCGGCCGTCCTCTAAGTGTAAGCCTTTAGATCCAAATCATCATACCTAAAGAGGATAAAGTTTTTTAGAGGGTTTTGTTCACCTTTGTGACAAGGCTTAGTAAAAATAATATGGGGATAATTACTTGGCAATGATTATACCAAGAAAACCGTGATCCAGACATCCTTCAACTCGACCTAAGATTAATCCCTGTTCAAGTGCAGTTTGTAAAAATGGTGAAGTAGAGGGGTCACCATGACAACAAAGTTAAATTTATGATTAAAAATATGATAATCTCTGACTTAATAGTGATCCCATGGGGTTAAACATGATTCCCATTTTTTAGGAAATATTTTGGGGGGGAAAAAAACTATCATTGCATTGCACTGCTTCACTCACAGAGCAAAAAAGGATGATGCAATACACGAGACAGGCCTTTCTCGCAAATTACTATTATTATTAATTATTTATTAAGATAAATAAAAATGTATTTATCTTCTGTTTTGTATGATTAGATTTAGTTAGCCTACACTGTATGTGGTTGATGATGTGTGGTCTCAGTGAATGAAGGCAAATCAAACTAAGATTGTATGTATTTCTGTCTTCTTCTGTTTGTTTGTTTGTTTTTTTCCCTTTATCTCTACCCTACAGAGAGGTGCAGTCCTCTGCTAACGGACCGGCCTAATGAAGCAGCACAGGCCCACATTTCATACCTTTTTAATTCAACATACCGCCATGCCACCTTTGCTTCCTGTTAGCATCCCTCCAATGTCTTTTTGTTGTGTCTGAAGTCATGTAAGTGGATGGAAAACACTCGGTCCTGTGGTCAAACAGCACTTATGCTGGAAAAGCGAATTCTACATCGGCACTTTAGATGTCTCTGCTGCACCTTCATGACATAATCACAGAACTGATGCACTGAAAGGAGTGAAATGTGTGTTCTGTAGAACATGGCACTGTGTCAGACAGCCAAAACCAGCCAGTTTATGTTGCACATGAACTTTTCATGACTATGCCTAAGAAAACACTTTGTTCTGAAATTTGACCTTTTCATTAAATTCAGAATCAGAATTTCAGATGATTTGAGCCTGTCTGCATAAAATGTCTGAGCATAAAATGAAGCCCCGATTAATTTTTCTAGCACAGGATTTGACTGTTTACATTTTAGTAAAGAAAAAGAAAAAACTGTGCTCTTAATAATCCGCCAAGATGCTTGCAAAGCCAGCTAGCCGCTATTTTCTTCACAGATACCCTCAGCATTTTACTTGCAGGCATTTTATTAAGATAGATGCAAAAGTAGTGATTATTTGGCCTTCCTCACACACGTCAATTTTCAGTCAAGATTTATTTTTCTTTATTTTTGCCGCGATCACTTGGGACAGAAATGCTCTTTTGTTAAGAATAGACCGTTGATTTTGGGAGAATCTTGTGTCACTTCCTTCTCCGAAAGAATCATGTAGTTTAGAGGTGTTGTATCCACGTGTTTGATGTGTGTGTGTGTGTGTGTGTGTGTTTGAGCTCTGTCTAAAGTACAGAGTGTATTCTCAGGTCAAATGAGAAGTATGCAGATATAAAGAAAGCACACCTGTGTAACACACACAGACACACACACACACACACACATACACCTTTACATAGACATATGTATAAACAGCCATATTCACAAACAGATGCAAAAAGGAAAAGGGGAGAAAAACACCCACAGTGATGACATGCACATACCAGTCCATACACACGCAGAGTTGTTTAAACGTAATATTGTGAAATCTGAACCTGTATTAGGTTGTGGTTTAATCTTGGTAATATGTAAACGTAAGATAAATGTAAACAGTATATATAAACATTATATCTATTTTTGGAATAAATCCAACTTATGGGAAGGAAGTTGTTTTGCAGGTTGCAGAGTGTGTATTGTGTGTGCGTGACGTACTGTTGAAAGAGGCAATAATGTTTGTGTGTCTGTTGAAAGACCAGCATCAGTTCCTGTTTCTTTGCTACACACTTCCTACGTGGAGGTGAGGGAGTGTACATGTTGTGAATGTGTGTTGGTTGTCTGCAGGATGTCTTCCGTAAAATTTACTTCAAAGGATACTTGTTGTTTCTCACACCTAAGGTTCTTGCATTCATTTTAAATCAATCCCTCAACTTCTACCTGACCAAAGCGGATCTGGTCTGTCCGTTGATGCAGAATAGTGGATTAATAGAAATGTATAATCCACTAATTTAAAGCTAAAATGTTAAAACAAGTAGAAATTGGCCGTATTTGATTGATTTTAGCTGCACTATTCCCAGCTTTAACAATGACTTTAAGTTTTTGTACCTTTTTGTTAAACAAAAAGACATTTTTTTTAACATATGTTAAAATCCAGCAGGTGTGAATATAACTTGAACATTTTTGCAAGAAAATCAATAAGCACATTTTTATTTCTTTTCGTCATACCTACGGTTTTTACCTGTCAACTCATCCGACTCTCAATTAATGCAGTGGAAGCACTTTAGCTTGCCCATGTTGTTTTTGGTGCCGTAACCTAATGGTAATGGCTGTGTAGTACTGCTGAGGTCTACCACAGAGTGCAGAAGCTGGGGCACATTGTTATGAACACTAAGGCCAAGTAATTTAAGGAAATCACACTTCATGCAGTGAACTGTACAATCAGCTACAAAGGCCAAACTTTTTGAGGGGAAATGTTGCAGCTGCATTTACCACTAATATCAGGATTTTACAAAGTCTTGTCTGTGTAATAGTTTTCATCCAATGGAAGAGCCGGAATGGTTTGGTAATCCAGCATTAAAAGACTCAACTGAGTACAGAGACCGTGATCGTTTGATCATTTATCTACATTACCTTGATTTGTTTTTTTTTTGTTTGTTTCATTAACATCTAAATAGTTTCGTTTTAATTGTTTTAACTATAAAAAAAACATCAAGTTTAAAAACTGCAAAAACACACACCCATAACCTGAATTGTAACAGATGAGGATTATCCTTTAAATTCACGCAGCCAGTCAGTCATGCTTCACGTTTTCTTTCTCCTCGTCTCTCTATTTCTCAGGGCAGGAGTTTAATTGCATTTACGTCTATAGAATGATTTACATAGATTGCTGTATTTATTTTAATAGCACTTTTTCGTGTGGCATTTTTGGGGTTCTGTTTGTTGGTGCCACCATTTTATTCCCTCCTCAAAGGCGGGAATATTGAACTTGAACGAGTGAATCATGTAGATTCTCTAGAATATTATTTTTTTTCTTCAATGCTTTCTGCCAAAGTGTGTCTTCCCACCAGTACAACAACTGGACTCCATATCTGTAAAGTAGCCTCAGTTCTTGCAGCAGTCTTACAGGTTTAAATTGATTAGGAGTCGTCTTTGTGTGATCCTTGCGTTGTTGTTTCCGTGTGACGGGGAAATTCGCTGTAGGCGAGGATGCACTGAGTCAAAGAGACCTTTTGAAGATCATCTTGGATCACAGCTTTTTACTTTTTAATGTATTTTTGAGCACTTTTGAGCTGTATGAAGTGAAGAGCTTCGCTTTTTTTGTCAGGGTTGCTTACAGGGTTAGAATATTTTAAACCCTCCTCCACCAAACTTAAACACTGCATCTGACCTGTTTGTGTCTGTATGCGTGTATTCCTCCTTTACTTTGGGAGTGTGTTATACAGGTACGTTGTGATGTTATGCGTAATGGAATTTGGTACAATAGGGTAATCTGTAAGTGCCATTAATTTTGCACATTAGCCTCATTCACCTCCTCGGGTATGTGCTGAATTTTCAGTGTGTGCTCACAACTATAATCGGAGAACGGGGTGTCAGTTTTTACATCTGCACTGGTTACATACATTGAGGCCATTTCAAAGTTTGAAGTTTTTCTTGCATCATAGCTTATAATTGTGTGTGTGCGTGTGTGTTTACAGATGTGGTGGGAAAGACCTTGTGTTGAATGCCTTTTTGTAAAATGGACTGATGCTGGTGTTTTTGTTTTTTGTTGGTTTTCTTTTTTTCTTCCATTTTTCTTTTAGAGAGTAATGTGTCTACTTGTTGTCAGTTAGCTTGTAAATTCAGATATGAACCTAATAAACATGTCTAAAAAAAGAAGCATGAGTGTCTGTTTGTCTCACACTGAATAGCTTGCTGTAAAACACACAGACTGCAAACACAGATACCGAAAAAAACAGGACTTGATCTTTGGGAAATGTTTACCTGCGAGGCAGGTGAGGGGTGGGATTGTGTTACTTCCTGGCCCATCTTGTATGTCTCCTGCACATGTGAGCTGCATCCACACATTCTCTTCCCTCTCTGCGAACATAAACCTGCCTGTCATAGATCTAACTTTGCTTCAGGCGCAGATACAAATGTAACATGAGGGGGAGGGATTGGAGACCCTTCTTTTGTGTTCAGGCACTTCTCATATTAACTATTTCCCTGTTGTCTTATCTATGCATCACCCGTGGCTCTGTGCTTTCATTCCATAGCTTACATATGTCATCACATTCCTCTAAGCTTCAGCAGATACACTGGAACACCTGCAGCTTTTTTTATCAGTCCTTCCTCAACCTATTCCATATTTCTTTTTAAAAAAAGTTCTACAGTAAAGATAAAACTCAATCATCTGCACCTGGTTGCTCTTTCTGTGCACGTCTAAAGCTGGTGTGTGTGTGTTGAGAGGGAGAAAGAGGAAGGCGGAGTTGTATTCTGTACTTTTATGGGTTGTGGAGAAACCTGCCTGTCTGCTTGGAGCTGTGAGAGGAGGAGCCAGCTGGGTGTGGGACTCCAGACAAAGGATACATAAACACTCTGACGCTGGAATCTCTGAGACGACTGGAAAGCTTCACTTTACGCAAAACAGACGCTCCCGAAGTCCCGAGCTGCTTTGGCTGGAATCTGGAAAACTTTGTCGAAAAGAATCTGTGTGTGTTTTGAAAGACTGTGCGGGGCCTGCCTCTGAGCTGAGAGATGTGTGTTTCCCGTCCGTGTTGGATATACGCTGGCCCTGGTGTGTAGGAGAAGTGAGTTTGGGATGGAAAAGAGGAGCTGGCACAACAAACACATCTGCTCTTAGCTTCACGCCATGGGGGGTTGCCATAGTTACCCCTCAGCTACAAAGGCAGACAGCAAGACTCAACCTTCAGACATCAGAAATGAGAAACTGTAAGTTGGATTTGTTCTTCACTCTTTTCATGCTTTTTAAAAGTTCATTTTTCTTTTGCTGCTGCACCATCCTCAGACAGGAAGCTGAAGTTTTAATAACTAATGGTGCACTTTGAAACATGACTAGAAAGCCAGCAGCACATGGTTCGCAGAGGAATGTCCTCCAGATAAATGTGTGCGTGTGTGTTACATATTTGTCTGATGCCATCAGTGATTGTGGATTCCTCTTGCACCACTAACACATGCTGAGAAGCAATCTGATTCACCGAGAGGAAATACTTCACACATGTTGAAGCTCACTTACTTTGCAAACGTTTGCTTCTGGGATGACCCTTTTTTTTTTTTAGAGCCAGCTGGCTCTGCTGAAGAAAATTCTTTATTCCACCCTCATCATTGAGGTAAAGGTGACCAGATGGTCAAAAGCAGAAAAAGCAGGGTCACAGGGGAGTGTGTTTACACACAAACACAGCATCACAAGCAGCGCTGGGCTTGTGTCCTGACAACTGCTTGCCAAGCAGTGGAGCTGAAACAGAACAGGATGTTAACAGAATAAGTTCCTGTGGACATTAGGAAGGTTTGGCAGGGATTTGCACTACTGTACAGCTAATGTTTACATTTTCCCTGTCACTATTTTTCTGCTCAGAGGTGTACCTTAGACAAAGACCTTCTGTTTAAACCATTAAACAAATTCTCTCTGCCCAGCCCTGCCTCTCTCTCTCTCCCTCATACACACACATATTTACACTGTGGGGGGAGTGAAACCTCATAGAGCGCACAGTGTTTTCCTTATCGCAGCGGGCAAGGTCACACTGTGTAAACTCTCAGCTGCTGTGAGAGGACATCTAAAAACTGTACATGGCAGCTGCTTTATCCACTGCACTTTGAAATTTTTCCTGCCACAGAGGACTCTTCAGAGAAGACAGCCTTACCCTCCTGCTTTCAATAAAGTCAAATCATGCTGCACATCAGCATTTGCATTAAGCATTCCTTGCTTTTGTCTTATTCCTGTCACACATTCCTGTTATTCATTATGAAACTCTCCCTTTACAGTAGATGCAGGAGCTCCCAGCTCTAAATGATCATGCTTATTCTCAGCCTTTCAGTTATTTCCTCTAAAGCACTGACCACCGCAGCAGTCCGCTTCATTAACAGTAATTACCATAGCTCTAAATCGACTGCTTTTATTGCATTAACTGCTGGTGTGTAGGAAGTTCTGGTCTGCTGCTGCAGCAGTGTTTGCGGGTTCGCCTGTGTTCTGGTGCCAGCCAGAGGGGCAAGACAGATGAGGGAGTGTGTTATCTACAGACTGCAGCAGGAGTAATTAATATGCTGACCCACTGGTTGTTTTACACAGTCATATTTTCCACCTCGTTCTGCTTCATTAACTCTGTACTGTCTTCCCAAGGGGAATCAATAACAACAATCAGGAGGAGCGTCCGTATCTGCAGCAGCAGTACGTGTGCCAGCGGATCACATACGCAGACATGTTTGCCCTCACTGCACTGCCGCCTGGTGTCGACAAGGCAGAGTGGCTTGCCAGCAACAGTGAGTATTTAAAGAGTTGCGTCTTTTTTTTCTTGATTTTTACTTTCCCTTAAACACACAAAATAATACTGGTCTTATTGGTATCTTCCAGCGGTGGCTTTTTTCAAGCATATAAACCTGTTCTTCAGTGCACTGTCGGAGTTCTGTACTCCCAGCACCTGCCCAACTGCCTGTGGACCGGGCAACACGTAAGCCACAGAGCATTACACTGCACAGTCCACGCAGGACTTCACTCATGCTCTTCACTCATCAATCATTTTCCAAGATTATTTTGCAGACTTAATTCAAACAGTATGCTGTTCATAGAGGATTAGCTGCAAGCAAGTAGGGACAACTTTACCTCGTTTTTAATCACACAGCCCATCCTCACATATCCATCCTCATTTTTCTGATTTTACTGGAACTGACTATTGACAAATGTTAAATTTTAACTATCTCACTGAGTGCCCAGCCTTTGCATTACTTAATTTTAACTGTAACCCTGAAACCAAGGTCTGACCCAAAGCCATTATTTAGTTCTGCATTTAATTTCTTTCAAAGCCATCAGACATCAGAAATGTCTAGATCCCCAAGAACGTGCACACACACACACACATACACACATAAACTTCACTCCCTCTGCAAGTTTTTAGGGGTATTTCAGTTTATTTCAGTCAGGTATTTTTCTAGGGAATGGCTCCGGGGTCTACCCGTAATGTTGCTCTAGTTATAATTCTGGAAATTGAAAGTACATTCCTGCTGATTTCCCCAAAATCATTGTTAAAACGTGAGCAAATTTAAGTTGGACTTCATTACTTTCTACACGAAATCTCCATCTGTGACAACTTGCCTGCTGACTAAATCCTCTTCAGGTCTTTCTGACCTGCACATGCTAGTTTCTTCATGTATGTAAAGCCAATTTTTGGGAGACTCATTTGTAAGATAAAGTGACAAAATAAGGAAGCTGCCCCCCTTCTGCATGACATCAAATTCAGCTTTAATGTGTCTTCGTTTTGGGAAGCATTTTGCATTTGTATTGATATTTGGTTCAACTTAGACAAAAAGCTAGTTTTTCTTTTTTTTTTCCTTTCAATGAGAGTTTAATGTTTGTCCTTCTCTGGAAAACCCCTCCAAATACAAAGGACACATCCAGCATTTTGTGCTACACACAACATAACATGAAATGAGCTGCTTTATCAGATTTAGAATTAAATCCAGGATGATGGTGATACATCATCCTGGCCCTGGGTCTGACCAGTGAGAGAGGATTCCAAAGCTTCGTTTTTTTACAGGAAACTATTTCAAAGAATAAAACCAAACTTTCATCCATCCCCTTTTTCTATAGCAGCTTCATTCAATTCAAGGATCAGGGGGTTGGATGAAGTGATGTATATAATAAAAGACATTGGGCATATGTTGTTTCTACACTGCATAATCATACAGAAGACTGTTGTTAACAATTTCTTGTGCTGATGTTGTCAGGGTTTATTTTTGGACTGATGACCACGGCAGGAAGCTGAAGTGCTCTGCTCCACTTTACTTTGACTATGCCATGTCATACATTCAGGACCTATTAACTGACGAAAATGTGTTTCCTACAAAAGCAGGTAAAGAACACTTATATTTTGTCTTGTATAAATCAACATCCTACAATTTCACCTTTAAAACATCTTTTTTGTCCCTCCTCACTCAGGTGCAGTGTTTCCCACAGGTTTCGTCTTTATGGTCCAGAAGGTGTTTTTGCTGATGTTCAGGACTCTGTCTCACATTTATTGGTCTCATTACAGCGAGGCACTTGCATTGGGCTTGCACCCACACCTTAACACACTCTTCAGACACCTTACACTCTTCTGCCGGCAGCATCACCTTTTGGAGGCTGAGGACACTGAGCCAATGCAGGACCTCATTGCTGCTCTGGGACACCAAGGATGAACGTTGAGGGCAAACACAGAGCTTAAAAAGGCAGATTTCTCATCTTCCACTTATTTATTTGTAACAGCTTGGTATTTGATCCCATTCTGTGTAAAACTGTAACTTATAACACAGTATGGAATATAACTGGTTGTTTAGTTTATGTGCCATTTTTTATTAAACTTGTATATTGCATGTTTGTGTTTTTTAAGATAATGGTGCAATGTTCTGTTTTTTTTGTTCTGTTTTGTTTATAAGGTCAATATCTTCAATATTATCTGTACTTCTCTGCCTAAGACATTTTAAAAAAGGAAAAAAATGTTTTGTGATTTCTGAAAGAAATCCGCTTGGCCAAACAAGCAGAGTTGGTGCCATCTCTGTATTCTGAAGATGTGGAAAAAATAAAAATAACTGACATGTTTATACAAACACCGCATTATAATTCTGTATGGAAACTTTTCTCCATATTTTTTATGAGTATGTACTCTTTAATAAACATATATGACATACTGCATGGACTGGTGGTTTTTATTCTCCTTTGCTGCATCTTAATGGGAGGATCCAGTTTAACACCAGCACCACCTGCTGGCTGCTTTGGGTTCTTTTGTGTCTCACATTTTTTTCTTTTGCACTCTGCTTACGTTTTACTTTCAGGTTCTATTTTTCATCCAAAAAAGAGAAGTGATAACTTTAATCATTAATTCAAGTTTGTTCGGATCACAAACTTTATTTGGACTTGTGAGGACACCTTCTTATTATTTATCCATTACAAAGAGTGGATTTCAGATCTCTGAAGCAGAAAAGTCAAAACAAAACCTTATTGTGCTGTTAATTCTTCACAGAACTAAGATTTCCCAGCTTAATGTCTGCTTTACTACATCTGATAAAAAAAAATAATCTTAGCTGTTCTGTAAGGGGCTGTAATAATAAAAAAAATAGTTTAAATTCAAATTTAATAAAAGGTCAGTCCCTCCCGGGCACTCCCTCGTTCTGCTTGGGGACTTCAATGCTCATGTGAGCAATGATAGTGAGACCTTGAAGGGCGTGATTGGGAGGAAAGGCCCCCCTGATCTGAATCCGAGTGATGTTTTGTTATCGGACATGGACGGATCATCATGGGTTGTCCAGAACTAACACCTTGTTCAGGCATAAGAGTGTCCATGTGTGCACCTGGCACCAGGAGACCCTAGGCCACAGTTCCATGATCGATTTTGTAGTCATATCGTCGGATCTGCAGCCGCATGTCCTGGACACTCGGGTGAAGAGAGAGGCGGAGCTGTCTACTGATCACCACCTGGTGGTGAGTTGGCTCAGATGGTGGGGGAAGATGCCGACAAGACCTGGCAGGCCCAAACGTGTAGTGAGGGTCTGTTGGGAATGTCTGGCAGGATTCCCTGTCAGAAGGAGCTTCTACTCCCACCTCCGAGAGAGCTTCAGTCATGTCCTGGGGGAGGCGCCGCCTCAAGCTGAAGAAGGAGTCCTATTGGGCCTTTTTGGCCTGTGGGACTCTGGAGGCAGCTGACAGGTATAGGCAGGCTAAGTGGGCCGTGGCTTCGGCGGTTGCTGAGGCAAAAACTCGGGCATGGGAGGAGTTTGGAGAGGCCATGGAGAACGACTTTCGTACGGCTTCGAGGAGATTCTGGTCCACCATCCGGCGGCTCAGGAGGGGGAAGCAGTGCTCCATCGACTCTGTGTATAGTGGAGATCGGAGGCTGCTAACCTCGACACAGGACATTGTTGGTCGGTGGAAGAAATACTTTGAATACCTCTTCAATCCCACCAACACGTCTCCAGAAGAACGAGCAGAGCTGGGGGACCCGGTGATGTACTCTCCCATCTGTGGGGCCGAGGTCACTGAGGTAGTTAAAAAGCTCCTCGGGGGTGGATGAGATCCTCCCGGTTCTTCTTAAGGCTCTGGATGCCGTGGGGCTGTCTTGGTTGACACATCTCTCTGGCATCGCTTGGGCATCGGGGACAGTGCCTCTGGATTGGCAGACCGGGGTGGTGGTCCCTCTTTTTAAGAAGGGGGACCGGAGGGTTTGCTTCAACTACAGGGGGATCACACTCCTCAGCCTCCCTGGTAAGGTCTATTCAGGGGTCCTGGAGAGGAGGGTCCGTCGGATAGTCGAGCCTCGGATTGAGGAGGAGCAGTGTGGTTTTCGTCCT
>JAVQJG010164878.1:0-37440 GCA_036024015.1 Craterocephalus amniculus
ACCCGGAAATAGAGGAAGCATTTTGTGGGGAAAAAAAATCGTCCCACAGAATCGTGATCTCAATTCTGAGCAAAAACATCATGATTCATATTTTTACCAGAATCGTGCAGCTCTAATTCTCACATAATTTCTGTGCAGTCACCAGATGGCACGAGTCTGGATGCTCCACAACCCCAGTCAAAAAAGAAACGGGTAAGTAGGGATTTCACATATTTCATGACTCCACTTTACCTCTCCTCCATGAACATTTAAACATAGACACTGGTGCCCACTGGTAGGGCACATTTACATCGGCAGAATTTGGAAAAAGTTCTGAGTTCATGATTAACCCAAGACTGCTACGAACTGATGCAGCTCCATATTTAGCTATTACGTCGTAGAAACAAAAGTCATCCTGCATTAAATAATAGATTAACAAGTTTTTCTTCAGTGTGGCGGAGAGCGAAAACATTTAAAAGGTCCTTATCGTTCGAGTAATGCAGTTTGAACTAAGTCTCAGCCCGGTAGAGTGTTGCATCTCGCCAAACTGAACTGAGTCCACAGTCGTACTGAGTCTAGCAAACCATCCTGGTGTGATGCACCCTCAAGTTAGCTTTTAGGATTTCTTCTTTTAATTCTATAATGCATCACTTCATCGTTTAAAGCTTGTATGCATATAACAGCTAAACTTGACCACAGTCTATGTTGTCCTTAGTGAGGTGAACGGGGGTATAATTGTACAAGCCCAGGAACATTTGTTGTTTTTTTCTTCCTCTCATTTCCTGTCCCGCTGCCTGTTAGACTCCTTTCACAGACTCCTTCCCAGCTGTTCAGTGCTGCACATGTGTCTGCCAAGGCTGTGATACAGGCATACTTGTAAGCAAAATTCTGATACCAATGTATGCTGCTCATACAAGCGAGTTGAAGTGTGGTCCATTGTGACGTTCTGCCAGCTGTGGACTCAGTAAAAATGGTCAGAGATTCCCAGCTGTCACTGCTGCTTTCTGAGGGGTACAAAGGTTGTCTGACCATGGAAGGTCTGAAGAGTAGTTGTAGCTTGACAGGGAATAAAAGGTAGCCCATTCTACCTTAGTCTCAACTTTCAGGTGGAATTGACAATAAATATAAAGAGTTTGCACTACACAGATATTGTGAATGTAAGACACTCTAATAGAATCATGAAATGATAATCCCTTAATTTCCAAGTTTATTGAAACAAAAGCTACCTACAGCAGTGGATGTATACCACAACATAAAAATGTTGATGACTCAATAACTCTTAACATATGTTAGGTCTTGTCTTGAACTGATGACAAGGACTGTGAAGTAGGGCTGGACAATTAATCGAATTTTAATCGTGATTACAATATGGCCTTCTCACAATCATAAAAACACTGTATTCAAAGAAAAATGATTAATGCATGTATGTAATAGGAATGCATATAGACTGGGTATTCGTTTTTTATTGCTATTGTTATTTTAATATAATTATTTTACTCCTTGTTTCTAATTTTTATTTGCAGTTTTTTTTTAAAGTTACATTGAGGTTGAGTTTTGATGGTTCAATAAACACTTCTTTTTAAATTGATTAATAATCATGTACATTATCGTGATTTCAATATCAATCAAAATAATTGTGATTATTATTTTTTCCATAATCGTCCAGCCTTACTGTGAAGGTACAAGTTGTTAATGAATCGGAGCATTTAGTTGTAGATTCATGGTTCAAACACTTCTAGTGTTTTGTTTGTGTTATACTTTCTCGACGAGTCTGAAGACTATTTTACAGTGTCTGAACCTAACAACAAGAAGAGCAAAACAAGAGTCAGTTGCTCGGCTAACTTGTTATAGGAAAACTATTTTGTTTTCCTTTTTAATAACTTGTAAGTTCTTTATCCAATAGGCAGGCAGAAATTATTTACCTGTCAGCTGCTTTTGGCCTGAGTGATGGTTATTAAACAAATCGATGGATCATATGTGAAGGGCCAAGAGAGCAAGTGTTTCAGTGGTGTATTACTTAATAGTGTAACTGCACACCCCACTTTATGTGTAACTCTGCACACTGCCAAACTGAAAAATGCCACAAACTGCGAGGTCTGTGAATGTGGAGTTCAGCGGGCAGGGTGTCTGAGGGCAGAGTCAGTGGGCAGAAACTTTTGAATGACAGTCAGCAGCTCAGGTGGGACATGGAGAAAGATGCGGGTTCACAGAGTACGTTCACCACAGAGCGGTTTTTGAGGTGGAAGACTTTCGCCCTCCAGAATCACCTCAGTCACAGCTCTGACTGCTGGACTGGTTGCAGTCCATCAGAAGCTGCAATGGGGATTGAGTTTTTATTTTATTTTCTTGTAACGTAGTGGTGCACCGTGTTTCTCTGCATCATGAAAACTGAAACCTGGTTTTACCCTTTAGGGGGTATTTAAATCAGGATTTTTAATGATTAAAAAAATGTCAGGATATATTTCAGGATTTTAGGTGGATTTCATTACAAGTAACGCTATGTTTACAGCTCAAAAACATATTTAAGGGTGCACTGACCCTTTAATGCAGTAGTACAACATGTAGTAAATACTATTTTTAGGTGTGTGTCACAATGATAAATGCAACACTGCATGCAGTTAGAGGGAAAATTGGTCATTGTGGCTTTGTTTGTCTCGGGTATTAACTTGTCTACCCTCTGTCCATGTTTCCACACCTTCAATGAAATTCAGATGGACTCGTCCCTCCCACCGGTGCAGAAACTCGTCGTTCCTGCTGCAGCTTCTGTTTCAGGAAACCGTGCAGTGTCCTTCAGGCCAACTTTAACACCTGGAGGATTGAGCCGACCTTTGGACAGGACCCCAAGGGAGAACACAGTCAGTAGCACAACAGTTGGATTATGTTACGCAGCAGCATAATTGTTACATATTATAGACCCACTATATAAATTTTCAAAACTCTGCTTTCAGGACTCGTTTGATGTCACAGTGTAATCTGTTATCTGCATTTCTAGAGCCTTTTATTCCCAGCAGCGCCCCCAATAAACCTTTCACACCCGAACACCGTCTGCTTAGTTTCGCTTTGCGCACGCATTACACGCTAGCACGCAAATGTAAACACACCGGTTGTTTTGAACACACACCAGCGGATTCAGCAATAACACGCTTGAGGACATTGTCTGAGGAAGAGAGGAAACAACAGAAAGCTAAGGAAGAGCAGGATATGAGACAAGAGTTGAGAAAAGACTGTATTTTACTGTCTGGAGAGGCTCACAATACTGTTAGGATGCGAGATGGATACTAAGTGAGCTATTGATAGGGGTTGCGTCACAGTGAAAACAGTACATGTTATATAGTGGGTCTTTAATGCAAACATATTGTGCTCAAAAAAACATTCCACTGTTTGTTTATTTTCTAATTCAAAACAAAATCATTTCCATAGCCCACAAGACAATCGCCTCAATTACCTGAAGGAACCCCAGGCCCATCTCAAAGGTAAAACATGGTTTCTCTAACTAATATATGTTTGGTATCCTCAAAGCGGATCAATGCAAGTCTGGGTATGTTTACCATGCTGTGCGCACCCCAAAGCTGTAGGGGGAGCTCCAGAGCGAGAAACCAAGCGACAGACGAAGAAGAATGTGGTAAACAGAGGCATCTTACGGTTGTCTTGAACAGGCTACGGCTAGTTAGCATGGCTTCAAAGGCATCTAGTAAAAGTAATTATCAAAGCAGTATAAAGGAAAAACCGAATGGCAGAGTAAACATGCATATTGCTCCAAACGGATTTACGACCGGCCTTATAGCGGTAGTCTCGTGTATCGCGAGACTTCCAAACCAAAACAAGCGCGAGCGTCAATGGGCTAAACTGCAAGCGCCATTTCTGGTAGGGGGAGACCCGATAGAGGAGGAAATGTCCGCTTTTTCATCAGAACGGGCCAGTCAAGCAAAATAATTACTTCCAAGCTGCTTTATGACTATGATAATGCTGCATAGAGACTTGCATAGAGCCTCTTTAAATATTTATGTTTTGAGGGATGATGAACTTAGTGTCATTACTTATTAGGCTTTTTTTTTTACAAAATATTTCCAAGTTAATTATTTAAAGTAACAAAGGAAAGCAATGTCAGAGTTATAACACTTTTGTGTTGAATTGTTTTCTTATTTAGATGCCAACGGCTCTTGTGCTTTTTTCTCCATTAACTGACTGAATGTGTTATGTCTAGCACAAGGACCTCTGGCCCAGCTTATCCTCTGTCCAGCACCCCTTCAACCAGCAGTGCAAGCTCTGGAGGGGGCAAAATCAAGAGAGAGAGAACCAGTACAAGGCCTTCCTCCAAACGTCCTGAAGAAGAAGAGGTGATAGCTTTGTATATCCAAAAAATAACATTTTATTGTGGGGTTTTTTTTAATTGAGATTTTACCGATTAAAAAAACAAAACTTGACACTTGTTTGTTTACTGACTTTAGGTGGTTGAGGTACCAGACATCCCACGAATTTCACTTCCCATCAGCACATCCCTCTTGCCAACCTTCAGCTTCTCTTCCCCCATGCCTCCTCCCACCACCTCCATTACCTCCACCGCTCAGATCACAGCTGTTACTCCTGCTAAGGAATCTGATCCAAACAAGGTTTGTCATAAATTACCTGATTCTGCCAGAACGATAATTTAAAGTCTCACAATAACCACAATTTTAATTTACTGTTTTTCATTCAGGATCCACCAAAGGCCTCAACTCCACCCTGTGTACCTTTTGTATTTTCATCCCCTATTGTCAAAGCCACTGCTGCTAGCCCACCTTCATATTCACCTACTGTGAGTTGGTTTTTTTGAGTTAATTGGTTTTTGTATTTTTTTAATTACCCTTGTTACAGATTTCTTAAACTGGAGTTACAGAAATTAAATAGATTTTTGGGTGTTTTTTGTTTCTTTGCAGCCTGGATTTACTTTTAGTGCACCTGTAGCAAAATTGGGTCCTTCCATGTCAAATGGAAAGCTCACCACACCTATAGCGGCATCAGGTACGAGAGTTTTCCCTCTGCAAACCAATTATTGATGGCTTGAATTGACCAAAAATGATTAAAAATATTCTGTTTTGTTATTTTACAGTAAAGCTAGTGACAAGCAAGAGCACAGAAGATTTTGAAGGGCCTTTCAAACCAGCCAAGACTCTGAAGCAGGGCAGCGTGCTGGATCTTCTCAAATCACCAGGTGAGAGAATCAGAACAAGTGCAGTAGTTTGGTTTTTAGTTTTTCTTTTATCTTTGTTATTAATCTGGATACTTATTCTCTTAATTCTTTGTTTTTCTCCAGGCTTTGCCTCTACTGCTGCTCAGACCTCTGCAGGTCCCAGCACCCTCCAGCAGACATCATCCGTCTCCTCCACTGTCTCAGTCTCCTCCTCCTCCACCGTTTCCTCGTCAACAGGATTCGGTGGTTTGTTCAAACCCTCAACAGACTGGAGCTGCGATGTATGCTTGGTTCAGAACAAGCAGTCAGACACTAAGTGTGTTTGTTGTATGGCCCCAAAGCCCAACTCTTCATCCAAATCAGCTGAGAGTAAACCGTTACTCACCAACTCTGCTGGGTTTGAGAGCAGCAGCAGCACGGACACCACCTCCGCCACTACAACGACAACTAGTTTTGGCACAATATTTTCCAAACCTGAAGGAACTTGGGAATGTGATACTTGTCTTGTTCGGAACAAACCCGATGCAGTAAAGTGTGTGGCCTGTGAAACGGCCAAACCCGGGACAGGGCTCAAACCCTCGCTGACTTTTCCCTCTGCCTTCTCAGCTGTTAAGACTGTATCTGCACCAGCAGCCCCTGTTTCTACAGGCTTCAGTGGATTTGGAGATAAATTCAAACAACCTGAAGGTGCATGGGAATGTGAAACGTGTTTGGTACAGAACAAGGCAGAAGATGCGATATGTGTGGCCTGCACATATGCTAAGCCAGGTAATGGGAGCCAGCCATTGCTATCCATTTATCTTCAAATTATTTATTCTTGCAGTTCTCTTAAAAGAAAGTTTCTTCTAGTAAGCTTCATTCTTTTCTTAACCATCCTGCAGGAACTTCAGCAGAAGCTTCTTTATCGGCCAGCAGTGCCCCAGCGTTTGGTTTGGCAGACAAGTTCAAGAAGCCTGAGGGATCCTGGGAATGTGACGTCTGCCTCGTGCAGAATAAGGCTGCGGATTTGCAGTGTGTTGCCTGTCAGACAGCCAAACCTGGAGCTAACATAGAGCCCAAAGGTAATAAGAATTAGTCTGCATTAAGAATTTTGTTGTAACATTAAAAGTTAGAATTTGTCAATATTTTCATGGATTACTAGACTGATGCCACCTCGACGTCATGTTGCTGTTTGCTTATTTGATTAGACCTCAGAGTTGTAACACGTTTTTGTTACCCTTTGTCTTTCTTCAGCCTTTGGTTCTTTTGGATCCTCGGCTGCTGGGACCTCAGGACCATCTGGTTTGGGCTCTTCTACCTCTTCTTTTGGAGGTTTCAAGTTTGGTACATCAGACAGTTCATCTGGATCTGGGGGATTTAAGTTTGGAACCTCCACTTCAGATTCGTCTGCTTCTTCTGCATCAGGGGGATTCAAATTTGGGGTCCCGTTTGGAAACTCCTCATCAGAGTCCTCTAAAGACACTACTGCCTCGTCAGGGTTCAAATCGGGCAGCTCCTCTGAGGGCTTTAAATTCGGAGTTTCCTCAAGTGATGACAAAAAGTCAGACCGGCCTGCTGCCAGTGCTGGTTTCAAGTTCGGTGTCAGCGGTGGTATAGCATTCGGAACTGGATCATCTAGTACAGAAAGTAGCTCTTCTAAGGTTGGCTTCACCTTTGGTATGTCAAAACCTGAAGAGAAAACATCAGAAGCCGCCACAACCACCACGTCCTCCTCCTCTGTTACTTCCACTCCTTCCTCACAGGAAAAGAGTGACAATACACAATCCTCAAATGACACCACATCAACGAATGCCAGCACGATCACCACCGCAGCAACAAAAGGCTCCGTATTTGATAGGCTTGGTAATCCAAAATTGGCTGCCAACACACCAAAAGTGAGCTCTGCATTCGGGTCTTTGCAGGCTGGTAAAGAACCAGCTGCTCCCGCGTTTACCTTTGGGAACCCGGAGGATAAGAAGGAAAGAGCTGCTTCACCTGCTCCGTCGGCCTTCATCTTCGGTGCTGCTAGTAAGGATGCAAACGCCGCGCCTGCACCAGCAGCAGTAGCTGCTTCTGGAGGCTTTTCCTTTGGTAAGCCCAGCGCCCCTGCAGAACAACCTCCGCCAACTTTTACTTTTGGCAAGCCGGCAGAAAAAAGCGAAACAAGTACTTCTGAAGCCCCAAAGCCCACATTCACCTTTGGACAAAGTGCTGCAGGTAATGTTTTTGAAAAAAATAATTGATTTCAATAACTTGGCTGCATCATTTTGTTGTGATTTGTTCAAGAAGTAGTTCGGTTCAGAGAAAATGGCTAGTTTGAGTTAATAAAATCACATTTTATCTTCCTGAACAGATTCTTCCACTGCTCCAAAACCAGCATTTTCTTTTATGGCTAATAATTCCATCAACTCAACAACCGCACTATCCTCCGCCCCGGCTCCCAGTCTGTTTGGTGTCGCTGACAGCAGCAGCTCCACAGCAGCTCCAGCTCCTTCTGCAGCCCCCAGTACTTTCATGTTTGGTCAGCCTTCTACAACCACCGCCGATGCTCCAGCTAAAACCTTCGTGTTTGGCCAGACTCAGGACAGCCAGCCCTCCGCCCCGACAAGTGCCCCTCTGAATGCTGCCCCAGGCCAAACGCAGCCCTTCATTTTCGGTGCCCCTGCCACTCCTGCTGCTCCAGCTCCTGCTGCCGCCGCTGCTCCCCCCTTTGGTTTTGGAGCTGCAGCACCCTCTGCTGCTTCTGCATCAGGTCTGCTTTCATTCTTGTTCTGTTTAACATATAAAACATAGATATTTGTTGTTGAACAACATTAACATTTTTCTTTTTACAATGAATTGATATTTTTAGGTTTGTTTAATCCTTCCTTTGTCTTTCTTACAGCTCCGTCTGCAGCTCCCTCTCCGTTTGTATTCAGCTCAGCCCCCACTGGTGGTTTCGGATCTAACCAGACTCCTCCGTTCGGATCATCTTTTGGATCTCCCTTTACCGCCACACCTTCCCAGACCCCAGCTTTTGCAGCCAAACCCAACACCGCCCCTGTCTTTGGACAACAGACCAACTCCACCCCTGTGTTTGGGGCGGCCACTAATTCAGCGCCAAGTGAGTAATTGTGTGTTACGTTAACCTCTGCATGCTACCCAACCCGTTTAGCTTTGAGGCTCATAATGAGCGGAGGTCAGGTGTTTAATTGTGACACGTTTTTGTCAGGTGGAGGCTTTCAGTTTGGTGGAGCAAGTGCATTTGGAGGCACAAACAACACTGCATCGGGCGTGTTTACTTTTGGAGCAGGATCTGCAGCCCGTCCAGCTCCCTCAGCAAACCCCTCCATCGCACCACAGCCAGGAGCAACTGGTGGTGGTTTCAACTTTGCACAACCTCCAGCTTTCAACATTGGGTATGAAGCATTTCTTCGTTTTACAGGCATGCAGCATTTCTTATAGTCACAATGGTAAAAGAAAGAAGCAAACAGCTGGATCAATGAGCAAGCTGTGTGCAAGTATTGTGGTTTGTTGCACAGATGGAGGCAGTGTAGATTTAAAGGAGAGTTTTGCCTTTTTTTAACCTGGGGTCTGTTGTTATCTTTCCCTTCAAACGTGAGTGATGGAGAAAGGAATTTTCAAGATCGCTCCAGTATTTACCTGGGCAGAAAGCTAGCAGCACAGCTAATAAGTATCGGGCAACTGCTTCCGTGTAAGTGTGCTTTTTTTTCCACACTGGATGCATAAATGCCAAATCACTGCCTCTTAATGATCATCCTGCAAGACGATAAACCAGGAAAGGACATGTATTCAGAAAAGTAACACTCGCTGGAGAAAAATTGCGATTTGAGAAGAAATAAGTAAAACTCCAGGTTCAGCAGTTTAACAGCAATCATTGGTGATTGTGTGTTTGATGAGAACGATTTCTTGTTTTTCCAGGACAGTTAAATCCTTCCCTGCCTCTCCAGCTGGACAGCAAGCGATTGGCGGACGCAAGATAAAGACTGCGGTGCGGCGCAGAAAATAGAGCCCCGGGTCCTCCACAGGACAGTAAACTTGACTCCAACTGGACTTTGTCCCCAATGAAGACTAAAGGAAGTCGTGGAAGGTCCCAACTGGGAAGACACTGATGTTGCTTGAAATGTTAAGCAAGAGCAGGGCTCAGTGGGAGGATGGGTTGTAGCTACGGGCTTGGCTGCTTGTTAAAAGGCTGACCAGAGTTGTTAATGTGTGAGACTGTATGACTTCACATTAGCTAGAAAAATAACTTCTGACTCCCCTATGACGCTGACTTAGAAAACAATCAAGCAAGACCCTCATTCTAAAGAAAGAAAACAAGCAAGACCGTCATATCTATATTTTAAACAACTGAAAATGTCTGCTAGACTTTAGGCATGACTTCTTGTAATAAAATTACAAAGGCAAAAACTGCAAATTTAAAGGGTTGCGCGTGTACACTTATTAATTAGTATGGGTGATCAGGTGTTGAGCTGTGAAATGCAGAGGTAGTGAGAACTGTGTGATAACTTTCCGGTGGTGTCCTGCAAACTATTCAGACTAATCCACTGCAGGAATGATCGGAGACGCTGCCACGGTGTCAGTGCAGTATGATGTATGTACAGGGATGAGCGTGTACTCTTTGTGTCGAATGCTGAGTGCTTGTGTTTTTTTGTTGTTCACTCCTCTTATGTACAGACTTGAGGTGTTTGGTTTCTTTGTACATGCTGAGGTCGTGTGTAGGTGTGTGTATGAAAACTGAACGACAGTTTATCGCCTGGAGCGCTGGTCGGCGCTACTGAAGGCGAGAGAGCAAATGAATGTTAAAAACAAAAAACCAGAGGAGGAAGGAAGGAGGGCAGGGTTTGGGAGCAGGGAAGACGCATCCATGCACTGTGGAGGATGGACCGGGCCGGAGGCTTATGCCCTTGTTCTACTCCGTTAGAGACTTTGTAAATGCATAGTTTCAGATTCTTGTTACAAGTTTAATTTTTCTCTGGTTCGCTCCACAATTCTGCTTTCTGTGCCCTCGTCTCTGTCGATCCTACCCCCTCCCTCTTCCCGATTCCTTACACTCTCCCTTTATTTCTCTGCCTCTCCCTCTATCTCTTAATTGGCCTTTGAATATTATAAAAAACCTGTAAATAGTGATATTTTTTTTTATCTGTGAAGTTGAATTTTTGTGTTAAAAACTCCACATTCAGCATTTTTGTCTTTAGAATTTATTATGTATATTCCTATATTCAAAGTTGCCCGAATCCATTTAAAAGGAGCTTAAATGCAAATTGGAGAGCCTTTGATGACTAAAGGTATATTGGCTTTTCTGATCCACTTTTGTTTGGACCAAAACCAGTATTGTACAAAGTATTAAGTATATATTTTTCTATTGCGTGTTTAAATGGACAAGGGTGACTTTGGATAATAAGGAAGTCAGTTTAATTTTAAAGCCATGATTATTACTGGATGAGTGATTAAAATTAAAACCATGGGTAATTACCATCAATAAAACTACAAAAACTTATTTTCCTTTGGTGTTCCATTTTCATATACCCATTATTGAATATTTGTTAATGATGGGATTTTTAAGGGAGAAATGGGTGCCTGACCTGTTTGGCTGACCTTTATTTTAGTTTTAAATAAGCTTGTTAACTTGTTTTTCAGTTAAGTAAACCAAAATCATTAAGGGCTCAATTAGAGTATATATACAATTTAAATACTGTTGTAAAGGAAAAGTAAATATGTCTTCTTAATGTGTAGAAAATGGTCCAAAAGGTTCAAGCAATGCAAGATGAAATACAATGTATAGTTGTGCTCGAAAGTTTACTTACCCTGCCAGAAATTGTGATTTTCCTTTTGAACATTTTTCAGTAATATAAATGAGAGAAACACTTCTTTCACTCATGGTTGGTGGTTGGGTGAAGCCATTTGTTGTCAAACTGTGTTTTTAAAAACGTGAACAGAAGTGTCTGAAATGATCAAAATCACAAGTTTACATGTCCCACTTCGGTGACAGCTATGAGTCTTTCCTGCAGAAAAAAACCTACTGTGGTTTCGTTTAAACCAAATCCTTAATTTTTTCACTCAGTCCTTATTGCTTTTTCATGTCTTTGGATATCTTTTCATTTTCCTTTCCTGTTAAGTACAGTTACATTTTCCTGCAGACCCAACAATTATTTAGCTTTCTCCATGACTAGGAATCCACAAACAGCAGTTCAGCACTGGATGAAAAATGAAAGGGTATGTCAGGAGCCCAGAAACCCACAGCTGATTACAAGGAAACACATCACAAGTGAGGATGGTTACCTTAATAATAACCCTGTTTGTGTCGACGTGTGCATGTTAGCAGAGCAGATGCATCAGGGTATGCAAACGTTGGATCACTCATGTGGGTAGTTTAATTTGAAAAGAGTAAACAATTGTTTGACAGAAAATTGCTTCAATCAACTACATGTGTCTGAGTGCATGGGACAAGGATGAAGGACAAAAAATGTTTGAGATCTTAAGGCCTTCAAGCAGCACTGCCTTAAAAACTGAAATCCCTGCATATGCACGTCCAAAAAACACAGAACACAGTTTGCTGTTCAATCCTCAAAGAAGCCATATGTGACTATAATCCCAAAATGCTGATATCTTCTTTGAGCCAAAACAAGTTATTTAACATGCTCTGATGCAAAGTGAAAACTGTTTTTGCAAAAACCTTGTATACCATGTCCTGTGGACTAAAGTGGAGAAAGTCAGTGTAGTTTGTTGGCACAATAGTTGTAAAACCTGAATTTCCCTGAATTAACACTGGGGTTACATTATGTTACTACATATCTGAAGGCACCATTAATCCTAGTACACAGAAGAGTTAAAGCAACATATCCAGACACTCTTTCAGATAAGGCCTTGCATATTTCAGTGAGACGACGTCAGGCCATGTCCTGCATCCAATACGACTGCATGGCTCTGCAGGGAAGGAGTCCAGGTGCTGAAATAGCCCATCTGCAGCCTGGAGTTTCAGCAGTAGAAAAGCAAAGGCCCAGTTAAAATCCCATATCAGACAAGAACAGGACAATGTTCTTCTAATACTCCAGCAACTCTTCTTCACTTCCCAGACATTACTTGTAAGTGGTTATAAAAAGAGGGTATGCTACTGTACACAATGGTAAACATCACTTTGTTTCTACTTTTTTTAGTGTTGTATCACTCCTATCAAAGTCAAAGTTAATATATATATTGTTCCAGAAGGCAAAAACCTGTTTAGTATTAAGTATATATTTTTATCAATAAAACTACAGAAAATATAATTAATAATTTCCCCTTTTGGTGTTCCATTTTTATATTATACCCATTATTGAATATTAGTTTATATTGATAGGATTTTCAGAGGAAAATGTATGCCTGTACGATTTGGCAGACCTTTATTTTAATTTCAAATCATTTATATCTTGTTTTTCAGTTAAGGAAACATAAATCATGAAGGGGTGAATTAGAGTATGTAAATCACAGTGCACATGTAAAACCATGTACTAAAGGAAAAATTCATTAAATGCAGAAATATGTCAGAAGTATGTGTGGAAAACGGTTTAAAAGGTTCAAGCAATGCAAGAAGTTTCATCACCTGGTATGTTTGTTTTATTCAAAGTAAAGTATGGGTTTATGACGGCTACACATCATTGTATTCTTTTTTTTAAAAAAGAAATTCACATACATCTCAACTTTGAAAGCACATATAGTAAGTATATAGCTAAAAATGGTATATTATTTTCTTTGAACGTTTCAATGAATATACAAATAAATATATGTATTACGTACGAATCAGCTGCTAAAACTGTCGCCTACACTACTTGTTGGTGTTTAGTGTGACCTGGTGGATGGCTTTGTGGTTGGGGATCCTAATACGGTTTAACCTGCAGTATCAAAGGTGACCATTATATTATGTGACCCGGTGTTTTGTTTCGGTTTGTTCTTGGGTGTCCCTCTTTGACCATGTCAGATTTGTTGTAGCAACGGGCCATAGCAACGCACTGTGTCCATGGACACCAACAGCGTCCGAGTAGAGGAATGCAAGACGATGCGAGTTACTGGATAGACAGGGCTGAAAACATCACTTTGACGTGTAATTAAATTGTAAGTTTATGACTTTAACTTCATTTAACTGTCTGGGAGTGAAGATGGGATGCGGAAACTCCACAAACACGGCGGTCCAGCCGCTGAGGAAGGAGGACGGAGACGAGGTAGGTCCGATGTCTCTGCAGCCACTGCTGGTCTGATAAACTGAGGAAAGGAGGTCAAAATACGTGTATTTTATAATGGACTCAGTGAAGTGTACAGCTACATATTGTGTCACCCTGTAGTTATACAGTATTTAAAGTTGTTGGCCAATTGGTAAGTAAATGATAAACGTCTCTGAAAGGTCTGTTAATCATAGGGAACAGGTGTTACGCGAAAGCTGTAACCCATAAAATTTTGTCATAAAAAAAACTCCCACTTTTTACTTACTTACACACTTTTACTTGAATTGAAAGAATGAATCACTTTATGAGAACCTTAACATGAACTTAAAACAAAAGCACCATAAACATTAACCAAACTAGTGAAATAGAGTGAATATTTTAAAACAAGCTTAGCATGAAACTAAGGAGGAACATTGATTAATGGACTTGATACATTTAAAATCTCAAGATTTAATGAGTCAAAAGTAATCAAAAATTATTATTAGTAGTATTAATTGTAGTATTATTGCACTGCTTTCAAGTTCTGTAAGTGGGTTTACAGATCATTGATTCATCATTGATTTATCGCTGACATCAGTCTGTTATCAATTCTTTCTATGAGAACCCTTTTTTTTGTCTTTATTGTTTTTAATTTGTCTTAATCGTATGAAGGGCTTTAGTCGATTCCCAGTCATAGAAAGGTGCTATACAAATTAAGATTGCTTGACTGAGAATTAGCTTTATTTAAGGTACCAGTCTGAACTACACTAAACCGTGGCATCTCTTTCAGGCAACTATTCCATCCATTTTCTGTTGTTTATTCCATTTTAGGTTGCAACTGTGACAAGTCACCAGTTAGAGGTTGTATTTATATATTTTTTAAAAGAAATTTACCGCCCAGTAGATAAATAAATGACAATAAAAAAGACACTGAGCAGGAAATATGTGTATACAGTACCTGCGTTTTTTTTTCCACATCTTTATATCTTTTCCACTCCTGATATTTATCACATTTGGCTGTAATGTGCTGCAAGTGATTTTTATTTTAATCATTATTTAAATTGGGATCATTTTTATCTTTATGTTAAACTATTAATTCCACATTGACCTGGATTTCCAGGAAGAAGAGAGGTCACACCTCAATTAAACTTTCTTCGCTGTAAAGGCCCTGACTACTATACTACTTGCCTTCATTGCATGAGTTGGTTAGGTCTGATGTTAAGATTTACAGCACTTATTTAGAGATACTTACTACCTGAGTAAGTAAAGATGTCCTACATGCCACTGTTTTTTACTATAACATAGAACATGCATCCTTTCCTGCACAGATAACTTAAACACATAACTGATCATTTATTTTTGTTTAAAGATGCAATTGTTGGTTTTGTCTTACACCAAATTTATATGTGATGTTTTGTTATTTGAAAACGTACTCTAGACATTAGATATTTTGCTTATGTTTAATTTTTGTGGCTGGACCAGGATGAGACAGGAAGCAAACATGATGGCCGTGGAGACTCAGCTGTGTCAAAGGTGACCACAGACAGTGGCGTGGTAATGGAGAACAGAGAAAACCTGGCTCGACCTGGAGCGATTCCCAGTAAACTTCCTCCTTTAACATCTGAGAGCATTAGAGAAGATGAGGTAGACAGAGTTACTCAGGATGGTGAGTATGAGGCCTTAAAACTGAATGTGTGTGAATCTGACCTCATTACACTGCAGAAAACAACCATTGGCGGTTTGATTTCAGATGCTGCCCCGGGTTTGCTGCAGCAGGAAAGTCCAGTATATCAGCGGCAAAAGTCCAGCGAGATCCTGGAGGAGCTGCTTACCCACGGGATCATCCCAGGACAGCTCATCACAGAGAGGGGCAGTGGAGCCGCCTACAGCATCATGGTGGGTGTCTAGTCAGTGTGAATATTCAGTCAGGTATCCACTGAAGGTGGACTTTTGGGCGCTAGCTCTGAAGGTTAAGTATCAGTATGAGATTGTTCCGTTTAATTATATTAAATCACCTGACTACATTGGTTTTAAAATTACATATAGTATATATGTAATATAGTTCTCTCTCTTAAAAATCCTGTTTACTTTCAAAGTTTCCTGTTAGTTCACATTCAAAGAAAAACACAAAAATTAAAATAATAGTTGCACTAAGAAGCTTTTTTCTAATAGTTCTCTGGGCTGTGTTGATGATTAGTTATGTGCATTATTCAAAGCTAAATTAGATTCTAAAAATGCAGCACACAGTCAGCAGAGCAACAACACCTACAGACCAAACCATTATATCACAAAATATCTTATCAATGCATATTTCTCAAAATAACGCTTTAACTTTCACACTAAGAAAAAAAGCAAGACAGAAATGGTTCTTTACATGTTACAGCTTCTTTTGAACAACAAAAAAAGAATAAATGTTTTTAATAAGTATTTGAGATAAAGGGTTAAAATAACTGGGGATTGAACAGCCTTTTCTTTACCGTTCATCTGTAACACATCATCGTTATAAACCACCATCAGTCAATGACAGAGGCTTTAGGAGATTTTCAGCCAAATCCGGCCTGCTCCTCCTGGTGTGTTCTAAGGCAATACAACCAGCTGTGCATGTCATATATGTAAGCATGAAAATAAAACTCTGAAGAACATACTGTTGTAAGTCACACAGAGAAACAAATAAGAGTATATATTTCAATGGGAATTTGCTCCACCATCAGTTAAGCAAAACATTTCCACATTAGAACAACAAAGTTTAACTAATTTAATGTTGTGTGTCTATTAGCTGGATGAAAAGGAAGGCGTTATGCGAAGGCCTCCTGTCAGACTGGAGTCTCTGAAGGCCAAAAAGGCCCAAAGTCTCCACAGCAAAGAAGAATTTTATGAGAAGATGAGATTGGTCGAGGAGAGACGCAAGGTACAGCTTGTGCTTAACGCCTGGTCTTTATCACCCCAGTTTGTCTCATAGACTCATCTCTTTACTTGTTTCAGTTCAAGGAAGATGAGCGCAAAAAACGTTTGAGGACAAAGTCCGCACGTATCCGTGGCCCTGCTCCCGTCTCCAGCACTGAGGAGGATGAGGATTCATCTCTCACCCCTGTGGAGTTACTACATGTGCCTCTAAGCCCTGACCAAACTCCAGCTCCGAAGCTCCGGCACCAGATCCCCCGGGAGCCCGCCGAGGGAAGAGAGTGGGTTAGAGAGGCTGGAGGAGATGTTAGTGCGTTCAGAGAGGAGGTGACGGGAGTGAGCAAGGACGAGAGAGGAGAGGAGGAAAGAGAGAACAGAGATAAAAGGAGGGAAGCTGCAAAGGATGGTGGAAAGGAGGAAGAGGGAGAGGTTACCCAGGTGGAGGAGCTCAAGGCAGATGAGCTCTTCACTGTCTCTGGGGAGCTGGAGAGTGATTTTAGCTTTCAGCATCCGGACGACGGAGAGCAAATATTTTAGTTTGCTTCATGAATGGGCCAAAATTGAGCACTGCTGAAGAAAGAGGAAGGTAGCCAAAGTATTTTCTTTTGCACAGTTAAGAAGCCAATTTAATCCTGTACAGAAAAAAGGATCTGTGAGAGATGTATATATTGTTTGAAAAAAATAAAAGGCCTTACGGATAAAAATGGATTAAGGGTAAGTTGCCTGTAGCTTGAGCTACAATCATTCAACAGCTCAGCTATCAAGATAAAGAAAAATGAGTTTTCTTTCATTGAAATGCATTTTACCTCAGCTTGACTAGATATGATTTCATGTTCTTGCCAACAGACCAAACTGATTTGAGATATTTACACAAGAAACTGATAAAAACCGAGAACTTATTTTTGTGTCTGTACGTGACGGCAGCTGTTGTGTTAGGCACAAGATGGCACTGTTTTAGAGGGTTGCAACACCCAGACACCAGCACATGTATTCTGTCACATAAGCTATAAAAATTTGGTTTTATTTTTGGAAAAATATGAGGAAATTGGAACGGACATGTTTAATAGGCATTCTTAGAAATAAAAAGCTATTAAATGTTACTGCTTTCTCTGTAAAAAGGTTTTTTTTGTATAATGAAACAACAAATTCAAATGGAGAATTTTAAAAAAGATCTTATGAATAACTAAAGAGTCAGTTGTTTTTCTATGTATTTTCACAGAATGAGGTTGAAGATGTGAGCCAAGAGTGAGTTTTCAGCCTTTAGTGAATGAATTCAAATGTGTGTGTTTAATCAGATCCAGCTGCCACAGAAACAGTGACAAATTATATTTCTGCAGATTATTGTTGACAGTTTTCATGCCACGCTGTTTAAAACTTTTTTTCCTTTAGATTAATAGGACTAGACAATAAACAAAACTTATGGAAGGGCCTCCATATTGTTTAAGAATAAAGAGCATTCAGACTAGTCAGCGTGCTGCACATGAACAGAGACAATGAGAGGACGCAACCTGACCAGACCCCCATTGTTGAGCTTGAGAAACTTGATGCAGGTCCCCCCCTTTTTTTCAGCGACACTGCTCGGACATTAAAGGGCGTGTGGCTGCATTAATAAAACAGCAAGTGAACAGAAACCTCTTCATCAGGTTGCATTTTATTGTAATGAGTGTGTAGTAACAGCTTACACTCAGATGGATGAGACAATGACCGTGGACCCATGTTGTATTTTTATCTTCTATCTTCTAAAGATTTCAGCCTGTGATTGGGAATATTCAACCAAAAGAAAAAATTTCAAGGTGATTTGATATAATTTGCTGCTATAATTTCTCACGTCCCGCTATACTTCAATTACGAAATCTGACCTTCTTACTACAGCACATGGCAACCTCATGCTTCCTCTGCAAATGTGTCGACCCACCCCCTTACTTGTAGGGACAGGTATATGTAGGCCAGCAGCAGTGCTCACAGAAGCAAGCTGTCATAAATGATTAACAGTGGAGTTCCCTTTCACATTACTGAAGATGAATTACTCATCCTCGCTGGTCACATGGAGATTCAGAGATCCAGCTGTATGTGAAGCACAGATAACTCCTGACAGTTGACCTGAATCATTAAAGCTCTGAGTCAGACTCTCAATGAGTTCAACTCTGTTTCTCCTGATCTATCTTTGTTATATGTTCATTTTGACCAGAGAATAGAATTCAATTCAATTCAATTCAACTTTATTTGATTAGCGCCAATTCATAACAAAGTTATCTCAAGGCGCTTCACTGACAATCAGTTTAAGTAATCTGATTGTCACACATTCATATATACATATATAATAGCCAATTGATAACAAAATAGCCTATGTAAGGAGCCTTTAACTACATGTGACAAGCCTGGTATATTAGAATATATTATAATAGGCCATTATAGAAACATGTGAACCTTATGAGTTATGATCATCCTAGCATGACTTTACAAATAAATAAATAAAAAAAGACTTCTGGCACCATTAAGATCTTACTTGGCGTCATCTTACAGCAACATGTAACTTTAAAGCCCAACCCAGGAAAAACTGGCTAAAAAAGTCGAATTTTTAAAATCTGAAGTACTTATTTAGCCCTTTAACAAAATATGCAAGATAATAACGTTTTTTTGGGGGGGAATATATCTACCATTCATTACCATGTGACAAGTCAAAATTAATATAGTGCATACTTCTGCTTCCTGGCATCCATTATGGGACAGAGGACACGTTTCATATTGTATTCTCCAGAGTTTTGAGCAAAGTTTTACCATAAAGTGATGCCAAATGTCTCCGAAACATATGTATCAAATATGATACATTTGGCTTTATAGGGTCAACTTCACACATGGACACATGGAGTGTTGTGCTGCACATGTCTGTCTGCTCTGGTCAAACAAGCAACAGGTAGATATATTATCAGTCCGGGAAGTCGCCTCCTCCTTTTTTCCCAAAGTAGATGGTTGATTAAACATGATATCATCAACCCCAGCCCTCAATCTTTATGGTGAGGAAGCTCCAGTCTTCTCACAGCGCAGGCAGGCTTCCCAGCTGTTTGCGCGCGCCAGTGGGCGGGCTGCGTAGATGAACCAACAAGTGGGTGGAGTTTGAGGCAACGCTTTTAGGAATGGGTCCCAAACCTATTTAGTTAGACAGCAGAGTTAGGGAAGGAGAGCTGGAAGCACCTGATGGTATCTTTGGGACAATCCGCTCCATGCCACTGCCTTCTTAACGGTCGCGAAGTTCATCTACCTCCAGGCCCCATCACTGTTGAGTTTTTTCCTCTTTCGTCTAAGAAAAAGTTCTAGCTGATCTCTCCATCTTCACCCCCAAAGAGTTATCGATAAGGAGACTTTGCACTATATTATTTGTTATTATTATTTCTATTTATTGTATTTTGCACTAACGATGCACACCACGCAAAAGGACACCACATACACGAAGATTTTCGTCGGGGGTCTTCCCTACCACACCACGGATTCAAGTCTCAGGAAATACTTTGAGGTTTTTGGTGAGATTGAAGAAGCGGTGGTCATTACCGACCGACAGACCGGCAAGTCCAGAGGATATGGATTTGTAAGTATTACCCCCCGCAATATCAGCTTTACGCAGACATAGAATTAGGCATTTTTGCGCACGTAATTAAATTCCCGTCCTCTCTGATTGCTAGTGTGCGCAGCAGTTTCTGCCTCTGACAACATATTGACAGAGTCAAAGTGAAGTGTCAGGCTTCGGTCACGGGGTGTTTATGTTGTGATAAGAAGGCCCCTCTAATATTTGTCACTGGCTTCTGTTGCAATCTCACAACTTGTTGCGCGCTGGTATGCGCCCGGACACGTCTCTCAGCGCGCTGGCCTCTCTGGCAGCTGCGGTGGGCTGACAGAAACCTCACGGCGATGTCATGATGTTGCAGAGCAGATTCAGAAAGGCGTCACGGTTTCATTATCTGCGCGTAATACAGGGAAAAACAACTTGCTCTTACTTGTTGCAATCATCTGCCACACTTTTTTTTCTTGTAGGAGAGCGCTGTCTTGGGAAGCACCTTTGATACATTGACATAAACTAGGTGTAAATGCACGATGACAGCACTTTGTCTGTATTTGATCAAATCCTAAACATTTTTTGAAATATTTAGAGTTTTGTGATTTGGTTTTTTGTATTTTTTAATTCCACTTCCAAACATGTCATACCAATAGAAAATGCTGCATTTGGTAATTTGAAGCAACATTGAAACTAAACAGCTTTGAGTTGTTCTTCAGCCCTCTGCTCAATAGTTGCTTCTCCACCAAACAAAACATCTGTTTTCAAATTAGCTGATGCTTTATGGGCCTACATGTATTTCCAGATTCTTTGGTTATGATTATTAATATATGCACACATGTGCCTTGTTATTTGTTCACTTGTAAGAAGGGAAAAGGGGGCTTAATCGATCCATGATCAATTTGTTCTACTATCTTATTTACCTTACTGGTTTCAGGTTTAGATTCAAGCACTGACTTCACCTTGTCTCAAGGTTTTAAAAAGAGAGTGTATGAAGCTCTGAGTGGCGTAATCTGTCAGAAGTCATCTCAGCCTGGCTCTTTTTCAAGTTTCATCACATCCATGTGAGGGTGATAAAAGTGGGGGCTCTCCTGCGTGCTTAGTGTTAATGCACCCCCACCACACACACATACCCAAAGAAAGCAGACTTTGCACACACCTGCTTACAAAATGGGCTTTCTCCACAAAGAGAAGGAAAATTCAGCCTCAGCCTTCTTTAAACACCTGCCTCAGTGCTCCGTTTTTCATACAGGTGACGATGGCGGATCGCTCGGCTGCAGACCGGGCCTGCAAGGACCCCAACCCAATCATTGATGGAAGAAAGGCTAATGTTAACCTGGCCTACCTCGGGGCCAAGCCTCGCATGATGCAGCCAGGTAAAGACTAATTTTCACCAGAGTTTGTTTGCGTTGTAGGTAATTCTGCATCTGCAGATGTAGAAACAGCTTTGGAAGTTGGTTACAGATAGTCAATGAAGACTGTCCATGAAGCGAGCTTCATAAAGCTCTTTAGAGGGAATTTCCTCTGAATTTAGATTTTGTTTTGCAGGTTTTACCTTTGGCGTTCCCCAAATTCATCCTGCATTCATCCAGAGGCCTTATGGGTAAGGACCGACAAATGTACATGTTTTGGAGGATTGTTAACTTAACATAAAACAGACTTAATCATTGAAGCATTTAAGAGTTTAGTATGTTGACATTTAAGATGAAGTGATTTTTATGGTGTTTCATGTTTCATTTCAAAAGAAAAAAATGTGATACATGATAATGAGAGGCAGATACATTTAATTTTTAATCTTCAGCCAACATAAGGCCTGTTAATCTCCTTGATTTTCCTGTTTTTAAAAAGTGTTTGAGTGTGTATACTTAGCTTTGTGTGTGTGTGTGTGTGTGTGTGTGTCTGTGCTAAGTGGATTAAAGATGGAAACTTGCAGCCTGACTCAATGTTCTTTCTCTGGTTCGACAGGCTCACTCTCACTTAAGCTAACTGTGCTGGTTTGTGGAATAGTTCTGCAAGCGTAATCACAGATCAGAGAAGGGAATTACCTGTAGACTCATACTCACACAGACAAGCTCTCGAAATGGTGATTACAGATGCATGTACGTGGGTTTCATTTTGACTTTTCCCTTTCATTTGATTAGAACGTAGCTTTGTGTGCGGTTATGAAGTGGTGTTGTTAGCTAAACTGTGTGCTCAAAGGATTGATTGAATTGTTGGGGTGTTCTTTCTCGTTTGTGGAAGCTTGTCGACTTCGCTGGAGGAGCAATGCTTTTGTTTGTTTGTTTTTTTTTTGTTAATTTGATGATTTGATTTAACTTGTGATCTTGTCTAACAGGATGTGTTGTTTCATGTGTTTTTTGTTTTTTTTGTTATGTTTTTGTGTGTTTTTTGGTTGTCTTGTTTGAGTGATTGGTGACTTTCATTCCTACCCTGACTTTGTCCCAAAGTCCCATACTATACTCCCTCCCCAATAGCAAAATCCATCACTGCTCATCCGTTTTCATGGCATCGTCCTAGTCTTTCCTCACATTGCCATAAAACAACAGAAACACATTTTCAATAAACATCTCCCTTCTGTCTGTAAAAAGTTGCCCTTGCTTCCTCACAGTCTCATGTTTGGTAGCGTTTGAAAGGTGGATGACTGAATGGCAAGCCTGTCAATTAGTATGTGAGCTGCACATGCTTCTGCGAGTGCGTCCAATTTCAGTGGTACATATGGGTTTGGGGTCTCATTGTGCTTGTGTGTGTGCCTTTATGTGTCCACATGCATGCTCGGTCCAGCTCAGATCACCAAAGTCTCCAGTGTGACACAAACAAATGTCTGGATGTCTCTGTCTCTCTCTTATTCTCTCGCAGCGAGCTTTCGTCACATGGGGCTCGCGGAGTTAAGGAAAACAAGCGCGCCCATTGTGTTGCACAAAAGCCCTGAATGCTGACGCTGCAGTCGCATGAAGCTCTGAGTTTTGTCTGTATTAGTGAGTGTGTGTATGGGTTGTCGGGGGTACATAGAGGGTGTTGGCACTGTCCCTGTAATATAAAAGCAGTGCAGTGGCAATTTAAATGAGGCCATGAGGGTGTTAAAAGTAGGAAGGTGCAGATTTTATGCCTTCTTACCGTAATTTTTCATACAGCACATGACCATGTGTCAGGAAATGTGGCAACTCATTGCTCACAAATGTATGTGCATGGAAGTGCAAACAAAAAGAAACGCTGTATCAGCGAATAACAACGTGTCTTGCATTTGGTAACCTAACTGTTCTCTGTTTATTCAACAGATAACTAGTTTCTTACCTGTTAGGAATATCCATAATTCCAGCAGAAATCATTGCTACCGGAAGATAGAAAACATCATAAGGAGAACTGAGGAACTGGCACCTTTTAAAGAGAGTCTATTTATACAAGAGATCTTTTTTAAGCAATACCTGGTGACTGCAAATGTTACCTCATTGGCTTTACTTTTCAGCCCTTGGCTGACCATATTTTAGTACAGTTTACTCCAAGGCTCTTTGTGATTTCATTAAAGGGTGGATGGTGTCGTAGCTGGTGTGTTCTGTGTTAGTTAACTTACATACACAGCAATCAGTTACGTTTTTTTCACAAACTGTTGAATAATGATTAGTTTGTGACTAAATAAGCAGTGTTGGGTAATAATACTTTTATTAATAGATTTATAAATAAGAGTAATTTTTTATTATCAATTATAAACAGTGCTTAGCAGTTCCTGTTGCATTTTAGATTTAAACTAGCTTAGATTTAAACAACTTTATTATATAGTCTGTTTTACGATGTATTGTCTTGAGGGTCTTCAGGCTAGTAACAAAAAATAATATAGTTTAATATTTCCTTGATACCAGTTTATTAAATATCAGGTTACAAATAAGTATCACGTCTGGGGCCGAATGCTTAACAAGTTTTAGGGATTTTTATAATGATTTCATGGAAGTAATAGTAGTCAAAACTAGTCAAAGTTGGTATGGGGTTGTAGCTCTGGCAAAATTACCAGCATTTCGGAGCTTAGCTTAGCTTGCACATCATTTTTCAAATATGAGGTAGAGCAACTTTTGAAAACCACTTTAATATTAACTTACTTAATATGTTGTGCCGTAATCACTCTGGTTTACTTTTCAATATGATTGCTCTTGTCTTTTTTGCCAACAAATTGCAATACTAGGAGAACTTCCACCAGGTCTCACCAGCTGACTGACCTGCTAAGCAAAAGAAGAAAGTCAGAAATTGTCTTAAACTTTCTTTCTTACAAAAACCGAAAAGGACTTTAAAATTAGGACATTTGTCACACATAAAGTGTCGGCCTTCTCACAGCAAGATGTCACACAAACAACCAATTACAACTTTTGATTCAGCCTTGGTTGCATGAACACGACATTCCAATGAAAACACAGACATATTCAGAGAGAAGCACTGGGACACACTAAACGTTTCAGCATGCCTGCACAAATCATTCACATAGTTACTGTGACAGATTAGATTTTCTTATTTTATCACCATCGCCATGGAGAGGAGGAGTCATTTTGTTTTTAAGAGAGCTGTAACAGACTGGTCAGCCAGGGCTTTGCTCCACATGGTCATAAGCTCTATTTATGCCACGTGTGAGCATTTTTTTTAGCAGGTTTGTCTGCCCATACAACTGGAGACAGTGCCAAGCGCCGAACTGAGAGTTTAATTACAAGGTGGGCGGAAGGGGGTACATGTCACTGGAGGTCTCTTACAAAAATATTTGACATTTAAAATCTAGCTGTGTCACAGCTATCATCAACTTCGTACAGCTCAGAGGCAACACATTCTGAAAATCGTGAAAGCTCATTGTTTGATGTCATCTTCCGTAGCTGTGAGAGCGAAGGCTATAAATCTTACAAACTGGCTTCCATAAAGCTCAAGCTGTTATGAGGACAAAATGTCTTCACGTTTTTAACCCCTTGACATCTGGTGTCACAAATTTGTGACAAACCAGTTCTGACCTTTTGTTAATTTAATGTCTTTTAACCCATTAATTTGTCATATTTACTTATCTTCTTTTATTCATGCATGTTTTTTATTTTTTTCCTAATATTTATTTGTTATATATCCTCATCATCAAGGAACACAGTTGTAACCTTTCACCCAAATATTAAATTGAGTAATGATGGATGATTTCTGGGGTCAATATACAGTGTTTGATGGGTGTCGGTGCTCCGAGGGGGTGGACATACTTTGAAACCAGACTTTGTAACTTTGTAGTAGAGGATCCGTGTCTCATGGGGTCATGTGACCTGCAGTGCTTTGCTTTATGCCCTCCCTCTATAAACACAGAGGCCCCTGCTTTGTGCTACTTTTTCCTCTGGTTAAATCTAAGGTTAGTCACAACTGTACAAAGTGAGAAGGTAAAAACGGTGTGTGAGGAGGCCAGAAAGAGAAAGCGGGATAGGGATCGCTCTAGAGGCAAGACACGAGTTGACCTTGATAAAGAATTTGCCTGATAGTCTGATGAAAGAGCAGTTTAGATGCTCAACCCACTCTGTGTTCAAACCAAGTGGCAACCTCTGGCAGAGAAATGTGAAGCCTATGCAGAAGTGTCAAAAATTGCACTTCATTCACTAGAGGCTGGCTCGACAGGGGGTAAATCCCCATAGACTCCCATAATTAAAAAGGCCAGCTTTACAGCAGAATTAAACATTTTTACAGCCTGGTACATAAAACCATTTTGGTTTTAGTAGGTCAAACTTTTTTTTTTTATAACTCATTTGTTTAGATGTTTTTTAATCTGGTAATTATTTTTAATAAGGGGTGTGTCCTTTTGATTGACAGGTGCCAGATTTCAGGCATCAAGGAGGCAGAGGGTAGCACAACTGTGATTATTAGCTGACTAAGAGCTCACCTTAGCTTTAGCACCCTTATCTCTGTTAGATGGTTAGCTTCCGTTAGCTCTGGGTTGGCTTGGTTAGCTCTTAGCTACAAGCAGCATCCATCTTCCCGCTCATAGCCCCCCTCTCAACACCACCCCGTCACCACCGCGAAGAGTTTGATAGATATATCAAAGTGACCTGGTTGTTTTGTCAGTCCTGTCCATTCCACACGTGACTAATTTTTTTATTTTTATGTTAGAGTATTTAATTTATTGGCTGCTTTTAGGGTGTGAAGGGGATTTTAAGTAATATAGAAAAATGGCATAATATTAAAAAACAATTGTTCTTGTTCTCTGTAATGTGTTTCATATATCTAATTTTTCACAGCAGTGAAAAAAACAAAACATCCTATCAAGGCATGCTTTTTTTAATTAGCTTTAACTGAATATGTTTAATAATCCAGGGCACAAACATTTGTTAAAAATGACTATATCTGAAATATAAGAGTAAATGGATATTTATCTCCTTTTGTATCAAAAAGTCTTAGCATTTCAGAGGGTGAGACTTTCCTTCTACATAGGCAAGCTTCAGGGATGGTTATCTGCACAGTCAACCTGAAAGCCTGCTGGACCCGCAGAGTTTCATTAGTGACGGCTTTAAAGAGTTTCACCATCATATGATAATAGAAAAATGCTTTTTCATAGTTTTATAAAGTTCAACAAAACGTCAAGACCTTTCAGTGTGGGAATTTAGCCACTGACCTTCAAAGGCAGCCCTAGTATTTGTCTAGATGTGTGTGTACTGTATGTGTGTGTGCGTGCGTATACCTGATTTATGTTTTGATTAAATACCATGACACTTTGCCCTCTAGTAACAGTGACACTATTTGACATGCTTTTTGTAGTTGTCACCTCCCATGCTCATGTTTTTGTCCTTGTATGTGCTGTGATGGTGTTGTTGGAATCAATGTAGTTAAGATCAACTATTTTATTTTATTTTATTTTACTCAATTTAATTTTGTTTAATTTAATTTAATTTAATTTTTATTTTATTCTACCTTCCCTGATGCCTTGCTGTTTTTTTGTCTCTGCTGTTTTCCTCCCACTGCATTCTTTTGGGTTGAGATGTGAGTTGGATTGGATAGTGGAGTGCTCATGATAGGGTTGCCATGATAGATCCTTCCTTTTACTCTTGCAATATTTCTGTAACTACACTATTCTCTTTACATTCAAACTCTAAAATGATTATCAGGTTTCAGTAGGTTTCAGTGTCAAATGTCAATTCTTCATGTCCTAAATTCTCCACAACTTTCCAGCCAGCTTTTCATGCTCTCTGTCCGGCTGAGTTTCCAGTCCTGACAGAGTTCGTGGAGTGGGATAAGGCTATGTCATGGAGGGCAGAATGCGCTCATTGTTCCGAACTGTTTATTTAATCGAAACACCCCTGTCAGAGCAGAGCCTAGTCCAAGCTACCCCCGCTGCCTTCCCCGCTCTTTGTCTTGATACAGAGGGGGGATGGCCAGCAGTGTCCCTTTTTAAAACTGTCCAGTTGTCAAAGTGGCAGTGACATTTTCACAATGCGCCCGAAACTCATCTCCACTGTTCGCACCCCCACCCACAGCCTGGCACTGTAAGCCAGCCCCCCACTCTCCACCCCACTGGCCTTCCAGCAGGCAGTGACTACTACATGTAGGTTATACTGTAGATCACCAACTACTGCCCACTTCACTTTGCTTCACTGTAGGTTTGTCTACTATCCAATATGCACATCAAGAGGAAGTGAATACAGTTTCCTTATTTGGAGGTCATGAGGCGACATCATCCTTTCTGCCAAAAATATATACTTGTGCTTTTTTAGCAGATTTGAGAAGCCCAGAGATTTAATGCCATTTGCTGTTCAAAGTTTTCCTCGCCTAATAATCTGCTTTTCACTAGGGGTGGGACAATACATCGATCTACATTGATACATCAATCATATGGTCAATGACTCAATGATATCGATCCAAAATCCTAACGTCTGCCAAAATTCGGTGGAGTAACCAGTTATCAAACACACTTTTAGTTTTAAAATATTTCTTTTTAAACTGAATGTTAATGCCAGAGCTCAGGAATAAAGAAAGGTTAATTGATGATCTAGTTTGTTATGAATAGAAATAATTGTGATCAATAATACATGATATTGCTTTATATTGATTCATATCGATTGGTGGATCCTAGAACAAATCAAAACGAAATCATATTGTGACTGAATCTGAGATATCGGCAAACAATCAATCAAATCGCTGTATCACTGTATCGACATAATATCATATCGTGATCAAACCAGTCATTCCTAATCCTACTTTTCACAGAGTTTTCTATTTTGGCAACCCTATATTATCCTAATTTCTACTAGCAGGTATTTCTTTGGTGTTCTTGCCTGGTGACTTGGACAGGGTGGTGGGAGGGCGCTTGGCCGCAGTGTGATGGAGTTGGGGTTTAGGGTGGATTTTTTTTCCTTTTTGTGGGTGGTGGGTGGTGGTGGGGGGGGGGTTCTTGCTTTAATACTCTATATTTGGTACTAAAATTAAACTACCTATCACATGTCTGTGTTTGCCCCGCAGCATCCCGGCCCACTATGTGTACCCTCAAGCCTTTGTCCAGCCTAGCATGGTCATCCCTCACGTGCAGCCAGGAGCCGCTGCACCTGCCACCGCTTCCTCCCCTTACATCGACTACACCGGCGCCGCCTATGCGCAGTATTCAGCTGCAGCCAGCGCAGCCGCCGCCGCCTATGAGCAGTATCCTTACGCAGCCTCCCCCGCTGCCACAGGCTATGTGGCTACCACCGGCTACGGCTATGCTGTCCCACAGCCTTTAGCCGCCGCCGCACCCGGATCAGCCGCCGCTGCAGCAGCAGCCTTCGGCCAGTACCAGGCTCAGCAGTTGCAAGCCGACCGCATGCAATAGCAGCAAGTGTTGGGCGAGGAGAGAGAGGAAGCCCACCCTCGACCACAGCAGAGTCATTGTAAGGAGACAAGGAAAAGAAAGAGCGAGTGGCTTTTAGGGTGGGCATGTCGACAACTCCACGGCAGAGTTGCTTTAAAGAGATGATGAGGGTGATGCTAGTAATGACGATGGTGAGGTGGGAACTTTATACAGTGATTTTCCAACTTGCTGTGCTTCAACCAAAAAAAAAAAGCAGAAAATGAAAAAAAGTTTCAGAACAAATAATGAAAATTATTTACTATTATTTTCGTTGTTCTTACTATGATTATTATTATCATTACTATTATCATTGTAGTAGAGTACTTTTTTCTAGAGATAAAATACAGGAACTAATCCCAGCGGTTGGTATACTGTAGGTGTTGAACTAAGCCTTTAAGTCCTATTGCTGTCTTTAACGTTAGTTTAGGAGGGGAAAAAAGCCTTTTTTTCATTCGTGTTATGTTATTTAATGCCCTCATAACATTTATATTTATTATTGTTATTATTACACATTGAGGGCTCTGCTTTTTTTTTGTCTTTCAAAGTGCTTTTTTTTTTGGAGTTTATATTTTCTGATAATCAGGGAAATGGAACCGTTTCCAATGTGTTAGCTATTGTTATGTGACCTCTGTCAGGAAGTCAAAGAGTCATATCTAGTTGTGTCACACACATATGAAAAACTACCTTTTTATCTTCTTGATGCTGAATGTCCCTTTTTTATTATTTCAATGAGTCTCGACCTCTTGACCTATGCAAAGTAAACAAATCACCATGAGACAAAAAAAAACTGAAAATGTCATCAACTTTACTCTTGGGCTGAAGAGGGGGAGGGGGGCCTTGACAAACAAAACAAAAAGCCCCGACAAAAGATGAGAAGTTGGTTTCAGACAATGAGAAACACTAAATCTGTTGCTTTTCCACATTTCACCCACATGTATACATCCAGAGCTGCACACATAGCAGTCAAAGACAAAGCCAGCACAGTCATGTATCTCTGTGATGGTGAGAAAGAGAGAAAAAAAAAAGAGGGAGAGAGCAGCTGCTGGTTGTGTGTGTGGGGGGGTAAGGGGTGGACGGAGCCGTTCCAGCGCCACACAGACGGATCTCTCTGGAAAGAACGCATCACTTGTGCTCGTTTGTTGAGCTGTCACATTTTAATCCCCGGCCGAGCCCTTTGGGAACCACGTTTACACCCCCTCCATCCGACGGGTGCCCCCCCTCCCCTTCAGTCTTTCAGCACTGCTGTCGCTGTCAGCATTTCCAGCTCTGCGGTCTGGTGTCAGGTACACACTCACTTTCACCAAAGCCACCCAAACAACTGGCCTGCCTCATGTCTGTGAAGAACACCAGGTGTTGTGGGGAGGACAGGGGTTTACTCTTTGATGTTACGTTGGTCTGTGTGCCTTACATTTTTACAGCTATTTAAGAATAAAAAAAATAAAAAAAGAGAGAAATCTACTATTTAATATATTTATTTTTTAGGGTTGACCATGTTGACACTCTGAGAGTAGAGACTTAGTGGCGGTACTGTATTAATAATATTATTATGTACTCATCTCAAGGCATATAAGTTATTGATTAGTTTTATTATAAGTATTATTAACATACTCAACCAAAAATGTTAATGTAGGAATTATTTGAAATACTGTTATGTGCACTGTACTTTTTTTTAAATCCTTTTGATTCTTTAGTACATGACATTAAATATTAGTTTAATGCCTTTTGTATGGAAGAAATTTATTTAAGTGCAGGCCTGTTTGCATGCAGATTGTACTCTGACTCTTCTGTGTTTAGATAAGAGGAAATAGTAATAATTTTGATAAAAAAAGATGAGCAAAAATGCTGCTTTTCTCTACTAGAATGTATGGTTGTCGTCAAGGTTTCAGTACCTGTGCTTCTTTTGCTTCATATACATCAGATGGGCTGTTTTACACTGTTGGGAATTTTTATACTTGAACTCTTTCTTACAAGGGAAATATAAAAAATAAATTACAAAAAAAAAACTTTCAAAGAAGCTTATCATTGTCACTGGATGAAGGCTTGTAAAATGTTGCTATTTAAATGCTAAGGTCCTGTTGATATTAAAACCTTTACTTCAGGTTTCCACATTATTTACTCAAATTGGAATAAAATGTTCTATATTTGAAAAAAGAATGATGGTGTTTTTTTCATGAATTTCATTTTGCTTCATCTTCACACACACCATATACAGAACATGTCTTTAGTTGTTTTTTCCCTTTATTCAGTCCATTATGAAGCTTTGTTTGATCTAAGTCCACAGTGTGAGTTTTTTTCTTTGAAAATGCTTTGAAAGAAACTTCTTCTAAACTGGTTTGATGCAAAATTGTAGTCGAGAATGTTATTCTTTTAGATTCTTGCATAACCATGTAATATAGGTGGTTTGTTTTGCGCAACTCAATGAGCTTAAGGCCTCTGCACTGTCTAGTAACAGAGAAAGTTACTTGTTTTTTCCAGGTGGAGAGAACAAGAACAAAGTTTGTTTTGGCCTGGTTATTTCATAATTCAAGGGAAACCTAATTTGCGGTTTGTGCGGGGCAGTGTTTTTATGTACCGTTCGTGTGTTATAAAGATTTTTGTACTTTTTTGTACTTTTTTCCACTGCCTCGCTGTTACTCAAAAATGTAAACTTGCTGAAACTTTTACAAAACATTTTCCATGATTTGTCAAGAACAAGTTGTGAAAATTTGCAAAACAGAGCAGAGAAAAATAAGTTTTTATAATTCTTTTCTCAACGTCCTGGAAGGGAGATAAATGTGTCTGTTCTTGTAGAGTGTGAAGAGGCCTGTGATCGCAGCAGCTTCTGAACTCTCAGCTGACCCATCAGAGCAGAGTGGGCCTTGTGAGGGGGTGTATTAAAGAGACAGGAGCTAAAATGGAACGTTTCAGCCAAAAAGTGATCTGATGATTTTTTTTTTTACTTATATACAAGGTCTGTAGTACAAAATGAAAATGTATCCAACATTCAAAAATGAAGAAATATTTGGTAAAGTAAAGTTAAGGACACTCCTTGATATGTAGAATACATTATTCATGGATACGTATGTGACCTCATAAAGTGGATGAGCTATAACATTCAAAGTGAGCTTTATGAAATAGTAAAAGAGTAAAATATTCACAATATGTTAAAGCAGTGTTTCTAACATTTCTTAAATGGATGCACTTATTGTAAACAGAACCTCCAAAACAACTTTCAACAAAAACATGTCAAAGCCACAATCAGCCAAACAGCTTCTTACATTTTCAGCAGAACTTCTGGCCATACCTGCGAGAGCAAATGTGGAAATAAAAGGTATCAGATTTGGCAGAAGAAATGATCCTGTTTCTATCTTTGCAGATAACATAATATTTTACCTTACATATTTAAAAGACAGCACCCCCAATTTTATTAAGTTTGGAGAATTCTCTGTATGCAAAATTAACAACTCTAAATCAGTATAATGTTTTTAGTGAGGAATAAAGGAAGGAGGTTTTAAATGTTTAGGGGTTAAAATCACTCCAGAACTCAATAAAATAACTTCAGCAAATTATGACACCATCATACAAGAGTCATAATAAAAGTCATGATAAACATTTAATCAGTGGTCTAATTTGTCTATATATATAATAAGTCAGATAAAGACTATAAAAATGATTATTTTTACCCAAATTCTTGTACTGTCTTCAAACATTTCCACTGCCAGTGACTTTGTTTCATGATTAATGAAACAAACTGTTTCAGGAAACTATGACTCAAAGGTATCATATCTGCTCCATGAAAGGGATCGGAAAGCAAATCAGTGTGTATTGCACATCACTAACAGGAGCAACTGACTGGATGAAGCAGTGAAAAATATTGCCATATTGGTCAATTTACAATTCTGGTTATTTTGTTTTAAATTCTGTCTTTACACCTGTTTGTCACCATTGTTTCCTGCATTGTGGTCACTTTTTATCCTGGTACTTTGGTGGCTTGATCTGGTTACTGCCACTTTCCTTCATATCTTCCTCCTTCATTCATTCCTCTTTACGGTAAGTTTGCACTTGTTCTTTGTCTTATTTTAGTTGTATTGTTTTGTCCGGATATACGCTAGTATTTTCCTGTATATCTCTCAGAAAAGACTCAGAAGTAATCCGTCCATCAAACGTGATAATAAAAAAACTAAACAAATTTAACATTACTAAGAAATTTCTCTTCTGAATAAATGCTTTGCGCAATTAATTCATGAAATAATCTATGTAATTTATGTCTCATTTCTTACCCACTTACATGCTAAATGCTACTCCACTCCTTCTTTCTGTGAGACACTAAAATTACCAGCACATCCAGTGAGGTTTGTTGTGTTGGATACGGCTGACACATGATAAAGTCTCACTCTATCAATGATTAATCTGTTCTCTCATTATTAAGTCATGTTAAAAAAAGAGTGAGCTGCTCCTCCTGCTTCTTCACTGCCTTCTTTCTCTCAGCTCAGGACTATTTTGGTCACCAGTGAAACATGAAACTGGGCCACATACGGTGAGTGGTGAGCGACCATGACACAGCATGGATGCAGCAAGGCCTGATGGGTGAAATCTGTAGCAGCGAATGTAATGCCGAGCTTAAAGCTTATATTTTATGTAAAGTATGACGTAGATGCTTCTCTGATTTGATCTTGAAGTGGAGTTTTTAAAAAGATGACTGTTATACGTAGAAATGATAAACAGACCATTATGACTGAATAGCTGTTGATCTATTGAAGGATTTACTGACTTTAACCTGTATAGAGGTGAGGCCAGTGGAATGGACTGCCGACCTGTCCGGGGTGTACCCTGCCTCTTGCCTTTTACTGGGATAGGCTCCAACCCCCCCTGTCTGAATGGGTAGAAAACATGTTGTTCCACAATAATAGTGCCTTCATAGTTGTGCTAGGTTGATCCATATGTTGCACTTTCTCCACTAGTTGTCATTTTAAAAAGAGAGAAAGAAAACCCCTCCACTTCTTTCTGCTATATGCAAGGATCATAGTTGAGTGGCTGCTTTAAATCTGGTTACTTGTGGAAACATCTAAGCAGTGTTTTTTCAAGATGCTGCCTTTGCAAATGTGTTGAACCTTCAGCCATAAGCAGTGCAGATCCTTGTGTGATGTCTGTGAGGGGAAACACCTAAAAACAAGCTTAAGGATTGATAATGAATAACAGCAAATGTATCCTGAAATTTGCTGATATGAATCCAGCACAGAAAAATTACTCAAGAAAAGGAAGGAAAATACACAAAGGGAAATTTCTGAATGGGCAAACAACCAGATAGGGCCAGAAAAGAATGAGCGGGTAAAAAGTGGTATATAGGTCATTTTAAAAGAATTAGATAGTTGGTTTCATTAGTTATTTAAGGTTCTCTAAAGCACTTTAAATGTTAAACAGAACTGGACTTTCTTTCAAAGTTCTTTCAGGCTGTCAAGCATACAATGCAAATAAGAAGTTTATTTGTCTGGTTTCTGAAGATGTATAAGGTACACTTAAACCAGCAGTTCTTAAAAACATTGCAGTCCATGTCTTGTCATATTCTCAGGAGAAATTAAAAACGGGGATTTCCAAGTGGGGGTCTGAAACTGGTTCCCATTCCCGTGAGTCTGCTTTCATAACCATGACTCCCTGTTGGACCATTATTCCCTCAGGAGAGACCAGTACAAACTTAAACCCAGCGCCAATCATCTGTCTATTTTTGGCAGGCTTCTCGAAGGCTGCCATACTACTGTCTGCGAGCTGTGTCTGCCCCAGGGGCGACACTGCGGCACTGCCTGAGCCTGAGTCACGGTCCTCGCTGCGCTGCGCGGCTCTCAGGTTCACCGTGTTGCTTAATTAGGACTTCCCGGAAGAGTCGCCGTCGCTGCCGCGCACAGCTGCGGGACCAGGCAGGGAGGCAGGACCGCACCGCAAGGCTACAGCGCACATCCGCGGACCAGCACCGACAAACACTGACAGACACGACAGAAAATCGCCGCAGAAGAGAGGGGTAAGCTGTTTTTAAAGGATGACTTTTTTAGAAATGACTGAACGTCCAGTTTATCGCAGCAGAGGGATGAAGAAGTGCTGTAGATGGGAGGGGTCTTTGCGCAGCAATGTCTTACCCATCACCTGCTGCCTGTTTTTTTCATATTGCTGCAAGGAATTGCAGTTCTTTGCGCAGTCATTCCTTTATTTCCTTTGTCTTTTAATGTTATTGCAATGCTGACTTAAAAGCATCAGATGTAAAAGTGTGGTGAAAGTCCTGTCAGCATGCCAGTGCCAGGTCATCTTTGATTGTGTTGTGTCCTCCCCATCTTTTGGTCTGCCAGGTACCGATGAGCACCTGGAATATACCTGGCTGTACCTACACCTCTGTACAGTTTTCAAGAACAAAATGTGAACTGATTTGAATATTTTCGGGAATGCTGGGATTAATGTGAGGTATGATCAAAAGTTTTGTTATGTTTACCACATTTTGATTTCTCACATGACCCAGGCCTACTCCTGCTCAAAATGAACCTGTTCACATTTGCTGGTACACCCATACAAAGATTTATTTATTCTTCTATTCACACATGGTTCATTTAACATTCTTCAGTCACAACACTGCACAGCTGTTGCTGTGTAAAACAGGTTGTGTTTCCTCCTTCATCTTCTCATTATCCCTGAGAGAGCCACAGGAGGCTGAGACCTGCAATGAAACACTTGTCTGAGGGTCCACAGCAGCAAACGGCAGGCTGTGGCCTAAAATAGCCCCAAAGATCAGATAGCAGGCCGGAGGACTCAGGAGCCACACACAGGGTCAGCGTGAAGTCACTCATATCTTTCCACTGTAGGAGCATGTGGGCCGCCTCAGCTGTTGGTTTGAGTCTTTATATTGCAGACACTTTGACCCACTTGCAAAACTATATTTAAAAAAGAACAACAAAGTGATAAACAAAACCACAACATGTATTTTCTTGAGTATTTTTGAATCATGAACGGACAGCTATGAACTAAATGAATTCATTCATACAGTGTGAAAGAGCGTCAGTGCAATGCCATGCAGAATCTGGCTGACAATCAATACAGTCAGTACAGATACTGGCAAGCTCTGCTTCATGGTTTATATTCAAGCACAATGAGACTTTTTTTTACTGAAGCTTACATGCCTCCTGTTTACCCAGTTTCAGTGAAACATGGAATCATCACACAATCTTATTTTATGTTGTCATGCACAAAATTAAATTCTTCAAGGCAGAAGTTGTGTTTTCGGGGTGTTGGTCTGTTTGTCTGTCTGTTAAGCAACAGTGCTCAAAAACGTATGGACAAATTTAGATTTGATTTTAGAAAATCTTACAATTGGAACGAAGAAGGAATGAGTTGTTAGATTTTTAGGTGTGATCCGGGGGTGAACACCACCTGGATCCAGCCATTTGTTAAAGGATGGGGAGATAGGGATCATTTTGCCGTTAGAGTTTCTAACTAAAAATAATGGCCACATTGGGATTGTATATGCACAGCTCCACTACTTCCTGAACTTAAGGCAGCTTCTTGTTTTCTGTCTTTCATTACTGGACGAACTGATTAATCCAGGTGTGTCTGGTATTAGACTGCTCTTTAACAAAAATCTGAAACCACAGCACAACAAAACAACATTTTTTCATTGTTCACTTTATCTACAGATGAATTTTCTGTCTTTGAGTTACTTGGTTTGGTGATGAGAACATGAAAATAAATATAAACACCATGACGTCTCAAACAAACACTATTAAGATATCCTACGCTGTAAAAATGAAACTCACTGAAGCCATCCAATGTGCTGTTGCCATGATGAGCTCATCATTTGCTTGACCTCATCTGAGCCTTACATAAGTTTTTTTTCTATTATTATTTCAACAGTTTGAACTCACATTGCCAGATACACTCATAATTATACAAGGGTTTATAATAAGTTATAACACAATCTCTACAAAAAACTTATTTAAACTTGATGTTCAATCTTTTATTTTTTTTAATCTTATTTAAAATGTATAAGGGGTTCATATGAACACATCAAGTAACCCATAAATCAATCGTCGTAAAAATAATCTGTTAATACAAGGTAATGTTCTGGATCATTCCAGACTTGTTCATCCAGCTCCAGCTCTCCAGGTTTCTGGTCGCGCCTGAGAGCTGTTGTTGTGACCCACAGAGCATAAATAACATGTGAGTCCTGTGACAGGCATGTGGCACAGCAGGGAGAGAGCTTTCCTGTGAGATGACTTGATGACCCATCATATCATGGCATGTTCGCTGTGCATGATAACGAGACATAATTGACAAATATTACAGAAAAGGAACAGTGTAAATATCTAGCACATCATTGTAGTCTTTAATGTTGAAGGTAAAGGAATTAAAGAAAAAGAAAAGTCTTTAACTGACTCCACTGGATCGCGTACTGCAGGTTCGGGTGTCAGATTAGAAAGTGTGTGTTACCTAGCAGTGGTTTGCGTAAACATGCAGTGGGTTGCTGCTGGATTGGATTCCTCTTCTGTTGACTAATGAATATTGGAAGCAGGCCTGCATCGCTTCATGGTGAGACATATGACTGCTCAGTGTTAAAGCAAGAGACCGAGCGTGGCCTCTGCAAAATCCTTCAATGTGTGTTCATATTCAATTACTGTTTGTACCAATTTAATTAGCATGGTCGAACAAAAGATGTTGAATAAAAATGATCTGCAATCAGTTCTTGTCTTAGTGCAGATGTGCATTACTTTACTTTGACTTTCTAGAGAGAAAGCCATTCGTTCCTGTTGACCATATATACAGGTCTGTCTCAGAAAATTAGAATATTGTGATAAAGTTCTTTATTTCCTGTAATGCAATTAAAAAACATGAAATGTCATACATTGTGTATTCATTACAAATCAACTGA